>BHFT01050839.1:0-50119 GCA_004320025.1 Laticauda laticaudata
CTCTGTTCCCATTGGTCCACAAATACTCAAATCTGATTGGTGTTCTACTCGACGGTGATTGGTCAAAAATAACTAGTCTATGATTGGCCGCCTCAGCAGCGGGAGAATCAAGGAGCCACCATTGGCCGCGAGCAGCCTCTATATAAAAAAGGGCTGCTGCAGCTCCTGGTTCAGACAGAATCCAGCAACTAATAAAAGAGCTGAAGTTACGCTGGTCTCAAGTCTCATTCTTCACGAACACAACAGATATGGTTGCCCAGGGTCCTCACCAACTTGATAGCACATAATGAAGCAATACTTTTAAGGATAGGTATATGAACACATATTTTATATTAATAAATAATGAGTTACAGTCAAAACTAAATAATACCACTGAGAAGTGTTTACTACATTCTTTCCAAGATCTGAATGAAACCAATATAGATTATATATGCCAACAAAGGCTTGAGGAATGGCATACTTTTTAATAAATACTGCATTCATGACTATGCTTCATTTTAGGACAAATAATTTCCTATTCTACTTGAAGTTCCTACTGTGAAATGAAATATTTGATATTATCACATTTAGTTATGTATCATATAAAAGAGCAATAAACTTAAATTTTGTCACAGTATTTTTCAAAGAAAAAAGCAATATACCATGTCGTATAAATAAATGTCTCATGATAATGCACATTTAATGCACCAATAGCACTATAATTTGAGAACAGCCCTTTTTGGGGTGGGGTGGGGTGGCATAGCATGGAATAGCATAGCACAGCATAGCATAGCATAGCACAGCATAGCATAGCACAGCATTGCATTGCATTGCATTGCATAGAATGTTTGTGAATATAATTATATGAAAATTGTATGCACATTCAGTCTGAACTATTGCTCTGTTTCTTATTGTCCTTTAACTTTACAGCAGATTTGAATTGTGCTTTCCTTTGTATAGTAAGACTGTACTTTAATTAATTCACTATATTTATAAATCCCCTCTTCTTCAGGAGTTCAGTACTTTTTATATAGAAATCTATTTTCATTTTGTACCTACAATTCTGCAAGATTATTAGCTGAGATACAATGAGAAATTTAATTACTCAGTAAATTTTATGACTATTTAAGAGGGGGAAAGCCTTTCCAAAATTAACAATGATATCAAAATTCCAAAGTATTTGTTTTAATAGAAAGGTTGATTTTCTGCAGCTTAACAAAAACTAAAAAAAAGGAAAAAGAAAGAGAGACTGAAATTAGGTCATTACTTCATAAAATGATGTCAGCTGTCTTAATTATTCAACACAAAGTAATTGCAGTGCAGTTTTGAATAAAATACTGTATTTTGGCAAATAATTATCAGTTCTTAGAAACAGACCAACCTGCTCCCTTTGAGTAGTGGCGAGATAACCTATTAATAAGCAGTAAACACAATCTATGTTGAAATAAGATTGAAATAAGACAAACTCATTTGTATGTTTGTGTGTGTGTGTGTGTGTGTTGTCTTTCCTTGCAAACATGTCCCAGGAAAAAAGTGAGAAAAGAAGACCCAGAAAACCTAATTTAACTGGTCCAAAGAAGAAAGAATACTGTCTGCTTTGCATTTAAATCTACAAGGGACAGTTTTTTGCACAGTTGTCACTACACCATTGTAATATTACCACATAGGGAAATAATGTCAGGGCAGTGATGATGATGCACAAGATAAGCTTGTGAGTTTGGTCCCTGCTGATTATTCCTCTAATTGCAGAAAGCAATTATTGCATGTTAGTGTTAGAAAGCATCATTGGAAGAGGTGGCATCATTATATCAAAGGGAAGGTACCGCTTGACAGAACACTGAGAATTCAACTTAGCAAATGTTTTAATCCCCCTTTTGCTGTTGTCTTAAACTTACAAATACTGTAGCTTCTTTCATTTAGGGGCAAGAAGAATATCCCAACATAATGAAGCTTGCCTCCCATAAACTCATTAACAAGCAACTTCCTAAAGTAGTTACAAGAGGGAGTAGATGAACCCAGTATCCTTTTGAATGTGGCAAACTGGCTTTAAAGAGAAATTTCAAAAATCTCAATTCAATTTTATTGGTATCTGCTGTAATTGTCCTACTAGCTTTATATTTTTCACTGAATTTTTAAACTCTTCTCTTCAAGGAATACATTCCAAATTCTCTCCATTGGCCCTTACATTCTGAATTCTTTAATGGGAAAAAGAAGTGTACTATTTTTAAAGCTTATGAACTATTTGTTGGCTATTAATTTAATTCGATATTCATTTAGTTTACATTATGTAAAGAATCCTCTGCAACCCACCTTAAGCCCCTGTCACACAGCACCAACGGATGGAAAAAGGATGTAAAATGGAGAGAAACACTTGCCATCCGTTGGTTTAGAGCCGCAATGCTTGCCGTTCTTGTACTTCACTGCGTCTGTTTTTCATCCTCTCTATCGTCCAGCATACCCGTCAACTGACCATTTCATTCCGCTCAAAAAAAATTTTGAAGCTGCAACAAAACTTTGAACGGAAAATGTATCCAATCGCTCCGTTATGACATCTGCAACACATACGGGGAACTAATCCGTTCTTACATCCGCGTCAAATTCCGTTAGGCCATTTCATCCGTTATATCCGCTACGGCATCCCTGAAAGCATCCGCGCGAACTCAAAATCCGCTTCCACGGAAAACAAACACAGGGAGAAGTTGAAACGGACGCGGGAACGGACATGACCAGCATTAGTAGGCATGGAGGAGAAAGGATGAAAGTGGATGCAGCTTGCATTCTAACAGCATTAAAACGGAAAACGTTTGAGAGGGGACCTATCTAGATATTTAGGATGTCTGAGATATGCGTAGAGGATGCAGAAAGGGAGACCGTAGCGGTGTAAAACCTATTATTCCTATAAAAAGGGGGAGAAAATACCTGGATCTCACTTTCAGTCAGCAGACCCCTGCGGTGCAAACTCTTTCAGCCTTCATCTGGCTTCTGGCTCTTCCAGACCTAGCATCCAGTCATCTCCACCAATCGGATCATCACACACTCTGTTTGGTAGCACTATCGTTTCTAGCAACAAGTGGTGGAAGCAATTACAGGTCTCTTTCACCTGTGTTTCTAAATCACGGGAACGAATAAGGAGGCGGCAAGAGTGTCTGGGTCGAAGATGGATTGGCCAGAAGAGCAGAGTACGGGACTGTATCAAAGCTGGATGGTGGAGCTGAGGAACGAAGACCCTCGGCATTCTAGAATCATGAGGATGCGTGCCAGCCATGTTTGACGAACGGGTTGTTCAGCGCTGAGATCCAGGTAGTTGACCTAGAAGCATGACACCAACTTCTTGGCCGCAGCCTGAACCTGGGCCTCAAGGTGGCACTGACTCTGCGACACGTGTGTGCCTCAAGGACCTACGAGTACAGGGAGCATGCAGCGGCTGAGGGGTGCCACACAAGCACATCGCATTGGTGGTCAGAGACAGTGGTGCTAGGCATACATCGAAGGAATACTGTAGAGGAGCTCTCAACATGCGCCCTGGCCACTGAGAGAAGGCTGGAAGAAAGTTGCAGAGGCAGTGGTATCTAGAATGGAACTTCCCCACACCATTGGGAGCCATAGATTGGAAAGCACAGTGGCCTGGCAAAAAGCGCCAGCCAGTCGGGTCGCACATTTATTTCAACTACAAAGGGCCTTCTTGCAAGCCGATACTTTTTGCGCCATGCGTCGATGCTGACCTACAAGTTCCATAGTACATCAATGGCTTCAGCATATGGTTTCAGTCTTCAGATGCCCAGGTATAGGCAACGCATGGACCTCAAGAGGGCTGGAATGCAACCCATCATGGGCTTCCCATGAGTCACAGACCCGCCTGCACAACGATAGCACAAAGATGTGCCCTACTTCATCGTTGTGGGGATGACGCTCTCTCTCTGCAGAACTACTGCAATGAAGCCATAACACTTCCAAATGCCTCACCCACGTGAAGACAGGATTGTTTTCAACTACACGGGTTGTTCTATAGGGCGACAGGCGGTTTGGTGGAGGAATGCTTTGGCGAGTGCTCTGGACATATGCCATATTGTGTCCAGGGTACTTCTCACCACCATGGCAGGATGTGCCCAACTAGGACCGACTGAGTAGTAGATCGTGGAAGCTTGCATACATATCCTGCACCATTCATGCGCACCTTACGCTACAGTCGTGGCAGGCACGGTCGTGGGTCCTCTCATGTCAGACGAGGCAATCGGTGACTCGGTTACTGGGGATGGAGGCCATTGGCTATGTGTAGGGGGTATAGAGAACAGCTGGATAGAGAGCCTGACTGTGGGATGTGAAGGGCCCCAACAGGGAGCGTTTTCACGTGACAGGGAAAACAGGCAACTCGCTGAAACACTGGTGGCAACTTCCCGAGCTGAGATAGTGGTAGTGGCACCATGACAGGAATGGATGAGATGCCTCTAATGGATAGTTCTCTGAGCTGTCTCATCACACTGATAGAGAGTTGGGCCCAAGTATGTTGAGTGGCCCTACAATATCAGGGCATTAATAAAGAGTTGTGGTTTATGTGAATGTGTGGATCAATGATTAACTATGTTCTGTGGATAATAAAGGGACAAGAGGGTGTGGCGACCTGGTAGAGAGGACCATGACATAGTCTGCCTAGTGCTGCCACTGGATGTTTTATCTATTGCCAAGCTACTATACCTGCATAAGCCCACAAGGTATCCTCAAGTGCGCATGCGTCCACAGCCTATTATCCGCATGCATCCGAGGTATCTACCACCTCAGCTAATTACCGCATCCCACATAGGTTCCCCATGGCCCAAGGGTCCCCATGTACGAGTCTATGAGAGGTTGACGGATCAGTCCGATCCAAAGGTATATGCCTGCTCACTTCCCAGCTGCTACCTGCGCATTCGTACCACTCCACAGCTTATTGACCGTCATGACCACAAGGTATCGCTGCTCATCCCACTGTTTTGTGTGCCGCTTACCCATGCCATAAAGTAATGGCAAAGGCTTAACATTTCTAAAGTTTCCACCAAGACTTTATTTTCTAAAATAAATGAAGCAAGTGTGGTGAATCAAAAAGATAATCTTTATTAATAACAAGTTGTAAAAGAAAAAAAGGAGTTGTGGTTTATGTTGAAATGTGTGGATCAATGATTAAATTGTTATTGATATAAAGGGCATAGGTGTGGCACCTGGGGGGGTTGGACACATAGCAGTCCACTATGCTTGACTCCGGAGGTTTATCTATCCGCACAGCTATTCCACTGATCCCACCACAGATCCATCGCCTCCGCATCCCACTGCTATCCTACATTCCCACAGCTATTACCATGCCCAAGTATCTTGGCCATTCCCACAGGGTATCTCCTACCCATCCTTTGCTATCCTTACAGTCCAAAAGCATGCAAAGGCTTAAAACCATTCTCTAAACGTTTCCACCAATACTTTATTGATGAAAGAAACTGAAGCAAGTGTGTGAAGCAAAGATAACTTGATTAATAACAAACTGTAAAAACAAAATGAACCCAAGTAAAGTGTCCAAGCAAAGATAAAGTCAACAGGTTAGCAACCCAGTCTCTGGCACTCTTCTTAGTCACTCTGAGGTGTGCCAGGTCTCAGGGGTGAAGGATCCAGGTGCTGTGGAGGTGGCTGCTGCTGGAGTGCTGGTCTGAGGTCGCATTGGGGTGCCTGGCCCTGAAGAGGACAACAGGGGACAGTGTGTGAGGGAAGCTCTCAGAGAGTGCTGGCTCAGTCCTGTGATGTTTGAGAGCCCCTTCCTCAGGACATGGGGTGTCAGCCCCAATACCCGATGAGACAGATGTTCTGAGGCTGGCTTGGCTGTGGGTGGAGAAAGGAGCAGTGTAGTGGGGCTATCTGGTCTGCAGGTGAGCGAGGTGAGGTGTGGGTGGCATTCTGTGGCGTGGGTGGCATCTGTTGGCGTGGGCGGCAATCTGTGGCATGGGTGGCATCAGTTGGCATCAGTGGCATCGTGGCATCAGTTGGCATCGGTGGCATCGGTGGGCATCGGGTGGCGTCGGTGGCAATGGTGGCATCGGTGGCATCGGTTGGCATCAGTGGTGTAACGATGTATCTGTGCCTGGACTGGGAAGGGCTGCCTGTGCTGCTGGAGCTCCTGGTAGCGTAGCCTTGGTAGTGAGGAGGGCCTGTGGGAAAGCCTTGGAAGGGCAGTGACATCACCTTGGATGGGAGGAGCAGACCTGGACTGGGTGGGAGCAGGTTTCATCTTGGTCTGGAGGGTTGTGAAGAAGACTGGTGATCCTGTCCTTTTATCACCTGGTACTGTGATTCCGACATGTTCATGAGGGTCTGGTTGAGGCAGGTGAGGAAGGGCTTGCGGTTGGAGGATGGACGTCGTTTGTACCAGCTGAGAGAGGAGATCTACGCTCTTTGATGGTGTCCTGATCTCGCACAGCAGGACAGTGTGGCGTCTGCCCCTCCGGTCTGCCTCTCTGCCTGCTTTCTGTGGGGGTGGAGCCGGGGGGTGTGTGGGTTGGTCTCTGGTGGAGTGCCTCTCCTTGCTCCCACTGTGTGTCAGGGGTTCCCTCCACATTCCCGCCATGGGGAGTGCAGCTGTCGGGGGGGTCTCTATCGTGTCAATGCTCCACAGATACCTGGCCTGACACAGGATGCTGACTCTTGGCCAGAAGAGGACCTGGCTCTCTGGGGGCTGCCTGAGAGAGAGTTGTCAGAGGGCTGCTCCTGGTGTGGATCTCACCCTGCAAGAAGCTGCACTTGGCCATCACGTAGATCTCTCGGTCTGTCAGCTGACCTTGGCTGGCCAGATTTCTCGAGGTCAGAGCTTCCCTACAAGGTGTGCATGTGCTTCCACCAGCCGAGGAGCACCCTCCGAAGTGGTAAGCCCCAGGCTCTCCACTTCTCTCGCAAGCAGCCTGCTTCCTTTGGTGTCTTGATAGAGCCTGTGTCCCTTCCCGTCAAAGATACTCGTTCTCCTCAGCCCATTCCAGCACCTAATACTCATGTCCTCTTCGATGGAGTACTGCCTCCTCTCCCATTCTCGTTCTCACGTATGCCTTCCTCCCTCTGGCAGGGCCAACTGCGGCCTCATCAGAGGGCTTCGAGGTTGTAGGGCTGCTCCTGCCACAACCACCACCAGCCAGAAGCAGAGCAGCAACAACAACAACAACAGTAACAGCAAAAGCAGGACGCAAGCAGAAGCAACAGCACAGCCACCAGCACCAGCAGCACCAGCAGTACCAGCAGCACTAGGAGCGCACCCAGATCAGCAGCAGCAGAGTAAGCACCAGCATGGACCAGCAGGACCAGGAACACCAGCAGGACCAGGAGCACCAGCAGGACCAGGAGCACCAGCAGGACCAGGAGCAGCACTAACAGAGTAAGCATCAGCAGAAGCACCAGCACTAGGAGCAGCGCTAGCAGAGTAAGCACCAGCAGAAGCCCCAGCACCAGGAGCAGCACCAGCAGAGTGCTGAGATATTTTAATTTTAATTTTGAATTGAGAAAATGAACATGCTACTTTTGCAGAATAGGAAGCTATAAGTTATACTGAGGAGGTATCTCTTTAATAAAAGACTCAATTTATCACAGCAAAGGAGATGCCTTGTTCACTCATAATACCTTGTATCACGAAGTCCTCGTGAACAAAATCAAACTCAGTTCTCAATAAAATGGCTTGAATCCTCTGCAAGCAATAGATTTACCCCTCCCTCAGAGACTCCCCAAGTCTTTTACCAAATAATAATTTTTACTATACTACAAGGGAAAAAAATAAAATAAATGAGCAGTTATCATACTAATTCTATTTTGACTCCCATGAAATCCAATTTCATTTTTCTACCGACCTACTTTAGGGCCAATGACCTTTTCCAATGCTTTGGACCTGAAAAAATCACCTGTGTCCCAGTTTTGGGTAGGGCTAGATACCATGAACTTCATTTACAATTTAGTGGATTTCAGTTGGGCACAAGGCAATCCTTGTAGCCAATAAACACAAATCCTAAACAATATCTCCCTGATTGAAAGTTTTAACCAAGTGATTTTGGTTACCTTCATCCTTTCCATTACCAGTAAAGAACAAAGATGATAAGCTCGTGACATATTTTACTATAACAAAAGATTATATCACTGGCAGTACCATGGAGCACAATTCTTTCACAGCCCTGTAGAAACCAAGAGCTATGAACTCTCTCACTTCCTCCTCTGTCCTCCTTATTTACTCCCATATCCTCTACCTTGAAAGGAAGTCTCTAGCAATTAGATGGGAAGTGTACAAGAACATTTAAACTCTTTGATTATTAACTGTAATAAATACATTTTTAAAAGTTTAATAAATGAAAATACATTTTTTAAGAGCTAAGAACATCATTTTTAAAATTGTAGAAAAAAGATGTAGCTTCTGAAACAAGGTCTTCTTTAATGACAATCGTTTTTAATAGAACAATTATTAGAGAAAAAAGTCATTTTTCCTCTAAGTGCTCATTTCATCAATTTCCTTTCATTTTGCTCGTTACATCCCCTTGCCACTTTGCTGATTGCTTTAACCATGCAGTGAAATACTTCTACAATCAAATAGCATTCAGAGTTTTTTTTTAATACTGCATTGTAGTTAATCTTCAGAAACCATGCTGAGGTCAGTCAGGTACATATAAATATGAAAGTCAGGTACATATAAATATGAAAGATTCCTCTGACAGCACAATCCTGTACATGTTTATTCAGAAAAAAATGTCATTCTATTAAACGAGATTTACTCCACTGAAAGTTTGCATAAGATTAAACATGAGCTTTGATTGTTCTATATATTTGAAATAAACAATAGAGACAGAAATTATTAACAAAAACAAGTTTTGCATTTCCTTTGCACAACAAACAGAAGGCGTGAAAATGTGCATGTTGATAAAATTCAATTTCTGCTTTTTACAAGATTCTAGAATTGGTGAATGGTTAAAGATTACAATTAGTTCCCTAATTCTATTATATGAAGTAGCCAGACACAACTTCACTTAAAACTTAGCTGATACGTCTTTTCTTTTTGGTCTTGAGTATCTTACAAGACACAACAGGACTATAGACTACAGCAATCATGGATTTCTTGCTTGCTTTTTCTCATGTAAATGACAATTGCTTGAGATGGGTACATTTCCATACAGTTTTGACCTTTATTAGAGAATCTTCCATCCCTTTTTACAAAACCAGAGGTGGCATATAGAATAAACACTTGCTAGTCTTTTCTAGCAGATTGTAGTTACAAATATTTCAATTTCCCCAAAGTTCCAATAGATTTTAATACATAAAATATATCATAAATTGCTTGCAGTATTAGACCAATGCAGTATTGTAGTCTTTATTATTCAGATATAGAAAACCCAAATCCATTTATATTCCAATTTTGACACTTATTACCTACGTTATTCCAATCTCTTGAGGTTAAGAATGATGTTATTGGACTGTTATAATTGTGCATTTAAAAATATAATTACCAGAAGAAATAGGAAATTATAGTGCTGCATGTGTATAACCTTTAAAATAATACATTTTAAGCCATTAATTTAGTTTGTGATCAATTATAGAAATGGCAATAAGTCTTTTTCATGTGGGGGAATGTAAAAACATCATTTTCTTTGTTGCAATAATATAAATAATAAAATAATTGGCTATAAAATTTTGGAATATGAGAATTATTTGAACAGACACAATAAAAAGAAACTGAAGTGAAATTAAGCAGTAGTGTAATGAAAAATAATAAACAATATTGATCATGTAGCAGAACAGTGGACAAGGTACATACATACTGTAAGAAAAAAAATATCCTTAAATTAAGCTCAGAAAGAGACACATTGGATCAAGCTGTCATCGCCCTCTTTTAATGACCTCATAATCCCTTGCGGGGTGGAGTCTATGCAACTGAATGGAGCTCAGTGATTACTGGATGCCCTTCTTGTTACCAATACAGGGTTTTTTTTTCAGCTGATATATTCTCAGTGTACCCAGAAAGAGAAATATCTGCCTCTATCTAGGATCGAACTCACAGTCTCCTATTGTGAGGTGAGAGCTCCACCTCTAGACCACTCATGTTGGATCAAGCTATGCTGTGTTCTAATTTACTTGTGCTCTGTGACTCTTGAGATGTTGTTACACAATTCCATCATTTGTGATCACTGGCTGGGCAGGCTCAGCTGGTAGAATTCATACACCAACTTAGAGAGGACCTAAGTTGGGGAAGATATAGTTCTATTTATTATATTATCTGTTGAAAGTATTTTAAGAGTATGCCCAAGATTTAACAGATTTAACAGATAATCAGAGTTGGAAGGAACCTTTTAGGTCATCTAGTCCAACCCCCCCACCCAAGCGGGAGACCCAACACCATTTCTGACAAATGGCAGTCCAATCTCTTCTTGAAAGTCTCAACTGATGGCACTCCCACAACTTCCCAGAGCAAGCTGTTCCATTGGTTGATTGTTCTCACTGTCAGAAAGTTTCTCCTTGTTTCCAGGTTAAATCTGCTCCTGTGTTCAGTTTTCCAGACCATTATCCTTGCTGTCACAGGCACGGTTAGAAAATAGGCTTGAACCCCTTCCTCGCCTGTGGCAGGGCTCCCTCAAAGTGAATTGGGAGAGAGCGCGGGTATCATGGTGCTCTCCTGGATGCTTTCTGCTTTATCTGCAGGACTGAACGCGACAGCCCATTCGCGTGCAGTGATTCCGTTTGGGTTGGTAGGGTTTTGATGCCGGTGCTGCAGTCCCCTAACATCCGGTGCTGCGTGTCTGCTGGTAGTGTCTGCTGGAGTCCTCAAGCATCTTGTGTTTGTAGAAGACTGGATGGCAGGTGACTCGCGGTGTGGGGTCTTGACTGAGGAGTATAGTAGGAGTGGTAATTAGTACTGCCTCCGCGTCGATCTTGAAATTTGTGAGTCCCTTTGTTAGGATGACAAGTTGTAAGGGATGTGCCGAATGGAGGCTTGTTTTTGCTACCATGCTTCACACTGCTTGGACGTAGATATTTAGGCTGTGTTGCGTTCACACTAAGGACTGCCCAGACCCTCTCACACTTATCTGCTTATGACTGTTCTATTTCACCGCAGTCTTATTGTGTAACTTTTGGTTTTTTCTGTGCCTATAGTGAGGTATCTATTACTTTTCTCTACATGAAATTTCATTTTGGGTTTAGATACAGCCCATGTTCTAGATCTGTCAAGGATCCTTTCTGGAATTCTGAGCCTATCTTCTGGATTTAGCTATTCCTGCCAGTCTTAGTTATCAATATCTTTGCAAATTGGTAATTCCCCTTCTATTCCCTCAATCTAAGTCGTTAATGAAGATATGAAAAGAGTCACTCGGGGCCCAAAACAGAATCTTGTGGACCCCACTGCTTAACTTCCCTCCATGTAGACTTAGATCCATTAAGGACTACTCATTGAGTATGGTTTGTCAGCCAGTTGTGAGTCCATCTAGTGATGGTGCTATCTATTCCACTTTTTTCTACCTTACTAAGAAATAGGTTGTGGTTAAGATCATATAAGCTTACTTTTTTAAACTGTTTCATTATTTTTAGGAAATATGAGTTTACTTAAGACAAGCTGATTACCTTTCCTTCATGAAATGAGATTATGAGTATACAAGTGTTGTCCTGAGCTGAGGCAGTGCAGTGATTAGAATGCTGTACTGCAGGTTATTACTACTGCCTGCCACCTGCCTCCAATTTGGTAGTTCTAATCTCACCAGGCTCAAGGCTGGCTCAGCCTTCCATCCTTCCGAGGTCGGTAAAATGAGGACCCAGATTGTTGGGGGAAATATGCTGACTCTGTAAATCACTTAGAGTGGGCTGTAAAGCACTGTGAAGCAAAATACAAGTCTAAGTGCTATTGCTATTGCTATCCTCTCACTCACGTGTTGCAATACAAAGCACCATGTCCAAATAACTGCATTAGTTGATGTATATAAGAGATGGTTTGTATAGTTCTCAGGTAGTGAACTGATATGCTTGTAATCACAGTTAACAGAAAGATCAATCAAGGTAGGAAAAGGATTCCTATCCTGCTGTATCTCATTGCATAATTTCCACTGAAATGTATATGCATTTTGGAATGTATTGGAAGATTGCCAAAACAATGCTCTTAATTCCAACAAGGATTTCTTTTTTTCATTCAACTTTGCAACTTGAAGACTGCACAAATTGTTATTTGTTTATTTACCAGAAAAACTATATGCAGAAGCAGGAAGCACTTCCCTCAGTCTACTTTAGCTTTCTAAACTCATCATGTAATCAAATCTTCTTGGCAAAGTGGCATAAACCTTAAGACCTGACTTTTTGTTGGAATCAAGTGGGAGAGTTCCACAATTAAAGTGGCTGCTAGATTGGTGGCAGACTACACTTCCTACCCCCACCATTTGCTTTCTACTCTCCACTGGTCCATCTTCTTGGTTATGACATTCATGTATATGTGTTGTGTTCTTTTCCATTGTTTATTTTATTATTCTATTACAGGGATGCTCAAATCTGGCCAGTGGGCCTGGCCTGGAAATAGAAAAGCACCAGCCTGCAGTGCCTCTGGCAGCCAAAATGGAGCACAGGGGACCACAGACATGACCCCATGTCCCATTTTTGCCCTGGACATTCTCCTGCAGCACTCTGCCAGTAAAAATGGGATTCAGGAGGGCAACACATGGCCCGCCTGTGCCTGATTTTGGTTGGCAAAGTGCTACAAGAGGCCATCCAGGCCAAAAATGGAGCATAGAGAGGCTGTGTGTGCCCCCCCCCTCGCATGTCCCATTTTGGCTGGCAGGATGCTGCAGGAGGTGTCCATCCCATCTCTTCCCCCAGCCAGACTACAGATGAGAACTACAATGCTGATCTGGCTCTCTAAGAAATCTGGTTTGAGATCTCTGTTTGTCATTTTATTTCTGTCCTGTTTACACTCTTTTCATTTCTTCCTTTTTATTCTTGTAGGCCACCTAGAGTAGCCCCATAGTGAGATAGGCAGCAAATCAATTTAACAAATAAATAAATAAAAATCAGATGAAGTACATACAGAATGAGAGCAATATTTGCTGTTCATGAAATCACACTTAAGCCATGAATTATTTTCTACCTGATACCATTTCATCAGTTATCTAGATTATTTTAACTGATATTATCAGGAAGGCAGCAAAAGTCAGCAACCCATTTCTTTAAAAACAGAAAGTAATATTGGTCCTTAAATGGAACTATTAAAGTAAACCGTAAAGAAATCTATATCTGGGATCCAGGAATCCTTTTTTTTCTGATAAATTTGCATGCAATGGCATCTGATGTGGATGAGACTGAAAATAGTAATTGGTTCAATATTCAATTGATGAATTTTATGGTTTGGTATAAATTTGCACCTACATGTTATTGATTTTCTTTGCCAGAGAATGCTTTCAGTTTTACAGATAAGAGTGCCTAGCCATAATCTATTGCTACATTTGGAAAATCTTTATTGTCTAATGTTGTATGCAGAATTTAATTTCTAACTTATATTTCATTCAAGAAAATACTAATTTGTTTGTTTGGATGTTTTATGTTCTGCCCATCTCCTGGGAAGTTTCCAAGCTACAGTAAAAATATTCATTAAAAAACATTCAAATATAAAAAGTAGAAAGCTTCAAAGCATGAAAAAGACTCAGAAAATATAGCGAGAGTTACATTATTCTAGCAATAATTTATTCCATTACATGGCTCTCATCAGAAAAAAAACCCAGAGTAGTTATTGTTAAATAATAACAGTGATGTGATCCATAAAAATGACCATTGTTACAGAGATTTTTCTGTTTGTTTGCATTTGTTTTATGCAAAAATATGTCAACATTTTTAAAGCAAGGCCTATTAAATCATTTTTAGAGCACCAAGAGAGTCCCTAAGCAACAGGTTTGCACAATATACACAATGAGACATCTGTGTCCTCACTGAACCATCTCTGTTTCACTCTAGGAAGAGGAAACCCAATTTCAGGTCACTTGCTGTGTGCTCCTTATTAAACTGCTTCTTGCTGTTCTGCAACAATTATTGATTTGGAGTGCACCTTGAAACAAAACATAAATTCATGCTCTTGTCTCTGGGGTCTGTGATATTGGGTAAACAATTCAAAAACTCACCTGAAGTTGTTAAGGCCAAGATTTCCTAACCTGATTTAAAATGAAGAAGAAAAGGAAGGAACAAAATAAGGTTTTCATTCATAATTAACATAATTCACAAATGGAGACTACGTTTTCACACAAGTGCCATTTTTCCTGCTCCACCATTCCAAATCCTGACAATCACATTGGTATTTGTTGTAGAATATTCTTGTCTTCTTGAGAAAACTCCATTAGAGCCTGTTCCAGAGGCCCAAATGGGGAAATACAAAACTTGATTCACTTATTTTTACAGACTGGAATAAAGCAGAACCTCGATAGGAATGACAGTAAGGTGTAATGGTGCCTTCATTTCAGAAATAAGCTAAGAATGCCAAAAAGCTGGGAAATGTGACAAGATAGGAATTCCGGTTAATGGGAAACCACCTTCTCTTATCTCAAAAAGAAAAGTTTTTTTTTAAAAAAATAGTATTTGCAGATGTTCCTCTGGAGCAACAAATAAACTAAAATTAATCAGCTCAATAAATATTTTATTGTGGTCACAGACCTGAATTAAAAATTAAAGCATTAAAATAAAATGTAACAGAACAGGACAAGACATAATAGTTAGTGGAAAGACCATTGATGGAGTGGCCAAATCTGCCTAATTTTACAGGTAATATAGCAGACCTATATTTTATATTTTACTGATCTGATCGTAACAACAATACATAAAAATAACAGAATTTCCCAGATATATTTTGCCCACTTGGGAGTTATAAAATAAATCCATGAATCCTCATATACAGTTCAATATAACAGAACATGAGCTGTGGTTTTAATTGCCACTTGTCCGCAGGATACCATCTCAGCTCAGATAGGACTTTTTTGTATCCATCTTTCAAAATTGCTGTGGGAAGGGCATTACAATGTACTAGAGTTAATACCTTCCAAAATTCATAAACAATTATAAAAAATTATAAACAATTATCCTCTTCACGGAGGATGTAAAATTATTGAACACCACCAACAATTCTACTGTTCTTCAAAGTGAACTTGATTATGTGTCTGAATGGTCAAACATATGGCAACTCCAAATCTTGACCAACAAATACTCTGTCCTACACATTGGTAAAAAAAAATCAGTATACCAAAAATAAGCTAGGCAGATATGACCTCGTTGATGACCCTTACTCCGTCAAGGACCTCAGAGTACTCCTATCTAATGATTTAAGCACTAAAACTCACTGTAACAGCATTGCCAAAAAGGCATTAAGAGTTGTAAATCTAATTTTACGAAGCTTCTCCTCTGGAAATATTGAATTGCTAACTAGGGCATACAAAACCTTTGCTAGACCAATACTTGAATACAGCTCATCTGTCCGGAATCCACATTGTATATTGGACATTAATATAATTGAGCGAGTCCAGAAGTATTTCATGAGAAGAGTACAATACTCCTCTGCTTGCAACAGAATACCCTATATCACCAGGCTTGAAATTTTGGGCTTGGACAGTCTTGAACTACACTGCCTATGGTTGGACTTAAGCGTAATATACAAAATTATCTGCTACAATGTTCTACCAGTCAATGACTACTTCAGCTTCAACTGCAACAGTACAAGAGCACATAACAGATACAAACTCAATGTTAACCACTCCAAACTTGATTGCAGAAAGTACAGCTTCTGCAATAGAGTGGTCAATGCCTGGAATGCACTACTTGACTCTGTTATTACATCCTCAAACCCCTACTCCTTTAACCTCAAACTATCTACTACTGACCTTACCTCATTCCTAAGAGGTCTGTAAGGGACATGCATAAGTGCACTATCGTGCCTCCTATCCCTGTCCCATTGTCCCCATTTATTTCCTGTGTTCATGTTTATACTTATACCTATTATCTTGTAAGCAACTGACAAATCAAATAAATAAATAAAAATAAAATAAATTATATAATAAGTATCTCACTCTTGGATAGAGCAGAAAACTTCTGTTGAACTTCCTAGTTTGTAATAAATGATTTAAATGCACTGAGTGCACATGCACAGCTCATCAGTGGGAACTCCTCCTTGGAGAGGCCGAGATGTTGGAATTTTTGTGAAATAGATCTAACTTATTGTTGATTTATAATTATCCTCCAAAAGAAAAGGCTGTTAGTTGCTTTTCCTTCTTTCAGTTTGTAGACTAACCAAGGACATCAAGTAACATAAATATGATCTTTATAACACAAAGGTCCTATTTGTTAATGTCAGGCCATTTGCTGTAGAGCGGGGCTGTCAAAGTCCTAGCGTATGGGCTAGATGCATTATGTGCTGGCCATGCCCATGCCGAATTTAGTGAAGGGGGGTAAGTCCTGATACATCATGTGATGCCATCGTAATGATGTGAATTTGACACTCCTGCTGTAGAGCATCTATTATCCAGGATTTGTTCCTGGATGAAAACATTGATTTCATATGCATTATGGAATCACAATTAGGAAGTTAATCTCTCCAAGCTTTGTCTGTCAGACATTGTAATGTAGCATTGTGATGTAGGTTTGAGTACACTGGCTACAGAAATTCCATCTCAAACAAAAGCTCCATGTGACAATCTGTCAATTTTGTATGTTTATTGTTCTATCTGGGTTGATATACTGTCTGCCATCAAGAACATGAACATGTTCCAATTGGTTTATAAATTCACTGAATCTGATACTTGGTTTGGTTGGGAATGGTGATAAAGAACTACAAATAGAAGCAAATATACATGTCCCAAGCACAATCAAGCACCACATATATACTATGCATAGAATAGCCCAAAGCACCCATTCTGGTGAGAAAGAAGTTCCCTGAGGATGGGTTGTGGCACAAGTCTGAAAGCTCAGAAGACCAACCCTCCCAGTGATCAACCCAGATTGGATCCTGCAAAAACTACAGAGCTTAATTCCATTGTTGTGGAGACCTTCCTCTTTAATTAGTTTTCAACTGGAAGAAGCTATACACTTCTGTAGGTTTGAAGGACAGGTTAAAACAGTGTGATCTCAATGCTTGGTCTGCAGGGGAACATCTGCAGGGGAACCAAAGTGTCAAACCAATGAAAGAAATATTGGAGTTATATAATGCAAGCCCCACTCCTTCTCTGCTTGCAACGTGGCTCACACATACCAGTGCTGCTTTGTTCATTTTGAAGAAATGAACCTATATAGATGTGGCTATGTTGGATAGATCTTGATATTTTCTTAAATACATATAGGAAATTTTCTATCTTGTCTGTCAGTAATGTTATTGATATGCCGGCTTAATGTATAGAATAGAAAAAATGGCTTGAGTATTATCACAATCATTCTTAAGTGCCACATTTCATTTATCAGAGCTGTACTGATATCTTAGTTTCCAAGGTTGACGAGTTCAAGGATGCAAATAGGTAAAAATGATTCTAGTCAAAAATGCGGTAAAAGAACTGTCTGAAGAGGACACATTGAGCATCAACTGGATGCAATGAACCAAGGATTCAAGGATTCAAGGAGAACTGAAACAACCAATAAGCAATTTTCATTCCTTTTACAAACAAAATTGATCATGCAGCTCATGGCAGGTAACGTGGAAAGATGAAGGCTACTACCGCCTGCTTGCTTAATCCTTCTACCTTTTGACTAATTCATTTGGTTGCAGTTAATATTTTGTTAATGTAGCCCAGGAGTCCCCAAATTTGGCAACTTTAAGCATAGCTGGCTGGAGAATTCTGGGAGTTCACAAGCCTTAAAGTTCCCAAGTTTGGATACCTCTGATATAGCCTTACAATAAAATAGATTTAGCTTATCTAGCCATGTTATCTGTATAGTTTACTTGAGAAGGCTAATAAAAACAGATTGTCTGGACTAATTTCAATTGAATTTTAGTTGATACTCAATGCTTTCTCACCTTGTTGAATAATTAACACCATAAATTAGGTGGAAAGAATGGCACCCCACTAGTTCTTTTTAGTGATGCTGCGGAAAAACAGTAAGGAGTTTAGTGACTTGTACCTTTTCTCTCTGTCTGCATGTAAGATTTGTATAGCTTTCTCTATTTATGTAGAATTCCCTGTAGGGTTTGTAAGTTTCACTAAGGATCAGATAATTATCTTCAGGTTATTTGTAAGTTGCATCTTTATGCAAAGTAGTAAGAGCATGGGAAAGATTATATTTAATTAAAACATATTCCTCAGAAGTGTCTAGAGGACAACAGCCTGGAGAAGGGGAGATGGGTGAACAAGTACTGCTTTCTCTTGGTAATCTAGCTCCAGTGAAGTAATAAGTAGGTTTCAACACTGTGTAACATTAATATTAGGCTACACAAGTGACAAAAAGATGAAACTAAATCCAGACAACATAGAAGTAAAGTGATAAGGAACAAAAACCCCTAAACTTGGAAATTGAAAATAAATCTATTTATTTGATTTGTCAATCGTTTACAAGATACAGGTATAAGAATAAACATAGTTTTGAATACATGAGATGAATACTTATAAGAAAAATAAAAATAAACAATAGGACAGGGACAGTCGGCACGTTAGTGCGCTTATGCATGCCTCCTACAGACCTCTTGGGAACGGGGTGAGGTCAATAGTAGACAGTCTAAGGTTAAAGTTTTTGGGGTTTGGGGAAGAAACCACAGAGTCAGATAGAGTATTCCAAACATTGACTACTCTGTTTCTGAAGTCGTATTTTCTGCGATCAAGTTTGGTGCGGTTAACCTTGAGTATGTATCTATTGTGTGCTCTTGTGTTGTTATGGTTGAAGCTGAAGGCTTTTCTCCATTTTCTCCATTTTCTCCATTTNACTCTTCTTGTGAAATATTTCTGGACTTTCTCAATTGTGTTAATATCAGATACATGATATGGGTTCCAGACTGATGAGCTGTACTCAAGTATAGGCCTAGCAAATGTTTTGTATGCTTTAATTGATAGTGTGATGTTACCAGAGAAGAAGTAGTATTACCAGAGAAGAAGATGAATGATGAGCACTCCTCAGAACATAAGAATTGAGATTGCTGATTATTTTAATCATGCAATGACTTCATGAAATTTCACGAAATGAAAGTTACTTTAAAAGAAAGGAGAAAAAACCCAGTGTTTAAACTTTCAAAAGTATATATGTGAACTATGTTGCGGACAATTAGCTGCCTGTCACATGTGAATCTTCATTTTTGTCTGCAATAATCTAATCTAGCCATATTGCGCTTATGTGCCTTCTGTCAATACCAACTGAGAAGATGAAGTAACATTAAGCTCTGGAGGTCAGTGATTTACTGCCAAAACAAATATAAAATTTACTACAGAAATACCATGTTTATACTTGGGGAGTATTCCTTGGCCAGCACTATCACACTGCAGTTGTCACTAGAAAATCTATGATAAGAAACACATTTATACAATTATGGCTAATGCAAACTGTTACCATTCCTAGATCACTGGGTTCTGGAAAATCTTGGAAAATGTGACAGCCAGGTTGCTAATCAGTGTTAGGTATAAGGAACTCTTAATAAATCTCAAAATAGCATTTTGGGATATATTAAGTGCAGAAAACGGGTCTTGGGAAGCAATTATTCCAATCTATTTTGCCTTGGCCAGGCCCTACATGGAATCCTATGTCTGCTTAAGGATATATCAGTTTTTATTTATTTCTATAGTAAATGAAATATAAATTAATAATTGGAAACCAAAACAGCATGTTTTAACCATGGCAAGGAACATTGATAGAACAGAATGCCAGCAAAACTAATGTGCTCTTTTGATTATCTGAAGAAAATAAAGCTGCGTATGGCTTAAAATAGACAGGAGGTAGTGTTGCCCCTAATGCAACATTGTTTTTCACTCTGTGCCAGATTGTAGATTGCTAGACTTCATGCGTAGAGTTTTTGCTGTTTTGGAAGTTGATGGACACTTATACCACCATGTTTCTGTAGCTCTAATTTTTATGACATGTTGGAGATAGACGTAACATTTTCTCTGCCTATCCCAAAGCATGGGTCTGTATAATGCACCATTGTTTAGCTACTACTTCTTTTTAACTCCTGTTTTTGCAGCTTATATATCTGCTTGTACTTAATGTCATACTTCTATAATTGCTGTTTTATATGTTCCCCATGGTTTCTTTATTAATTCTAAATATTGACTGTGAATCAGTACTGTAAGAAGGATCCAAACTAACACTATAGTTTATAAGTTCTTATGCAACCAGTTTAAGATACATCATTCATAAAGAGTGGATTTATTTTGATGTTGGGGGGGGGGAAGCTGGTTCTCCAATTACTGTACATGCCTTGAAGAAATATCAAAATATTTTACTGAAGAAAGTCACATAAGAAATGCATAGCTTATTTATTCAGGCGCTAGCTTCAAGTTTCACTTGGTGCATCATTGATAGAGATTAGTCACAGTAGAAAGGCGAATGTGTTTATTTGTCTTTCTTCTTTGCAAAAGCCATTAACATGTTTTCAAAATTCAATAGACAGCTTTGCACAGCACTGGCTCAGCTGAAATCCTTTGTCTTCTTCTATCTTATGAGCAAGATGCCAGATTGTAAAAGAAATGTTTCAACAATGCCCAGGATACTTTAATTGTAAATATGTAAAAACAATCAAGTTAGGTAACAATGACAATTATTGCTCCATAAATTAACCAGCATTATATATTTAACCGATGGGAGCTTATCCCCAGTGCCACTCCCGGCTATGACAACCTTCGAAACCAATCCTCCCAATGGCGTGCGGCTCAAATAGCCTCTGACAACAAGTCCAACTCCTAGCCTGCGCGTGGCGAAACTGCTCCTACTGATAGGAAAAGGGCGAAAGGTGGGTCTCTGGCGCCTGAAACCAGATGCTTCGGGCAGACGGAGCTCGTCAACCTTGTAAGGTAGCCCATCTAGGGAAGGAAAACCCTGATTACAAACCTCCGCTGCCTTGTGGATCACCTGCACACGGGAAAGTCTAAGGGTAAACCCTGAAAGAAAATCTTGGAGTGGAGCCCCGTATAGCGGTTGATCTTTGCCCGATCTTCCGGCAACTCCTGCAGCCAAGCAGGCGCCAACTGTATCGGCATGCTTTCCGTTGTTACGTCCCATAGAAATTAGAGAGGGGGTCCTGGCGACTGGGCGGGCATTCTCAGGTCCTCCATATATTCTGCCCAGGCTCGCGTCCTGTTTCCATGACGCGAATTTTCCATGATCTCTCAAGATCGACGGAGCCAACAACAACAACAACATATATTTAACCAGCTAAGAAATGATACAATTGTAATAGTCATCCAGTAAAATTGGTAAAACTTCACATATCCATCTGGATTACTTAAAGTGGCAACAAAGAAGAAAAAGGACAGCATCAATGAATCTTTCCATGATCCTGAATAATCAATCCTCAAGTAATATAAAAGATCTTCCTACATAAATCAGATCCTTTCCTCATTAGATCACTTCCAGAAGAAAGCAGTGGCATTTTCAGTCATTCAGTAATAAAGGACACCCACTGAATTTAGCCCTGGTACAACATTTAACTGACCCTGTTGGGAGAAGCAGAAATAGTCATTATATGGATAACTTTTAACATAGTTAAAGTTTTTTGTATATAAATTGTCACACTGAAAATATACACACACCCATGATTGATGGTATTTGATAAGATGATTTGGGCATAGTTTTGAATCAAATCCCAATTGTAATAATTGGTTGTTTACATATAACTTTAATCTTTTTTTCTGTAATGGTCACATAGATACTCTGCCATTTTAGTATATTGTTCTATTTTTGATATTTTAATTTTGTGAATCAGGGCTGTTTTTTTCCCATTCTTCTTATCCTTTCATAGTACGCCTTGGACAGACAGTCAAAGCATCTATAATTTTTCATACTGAAGACAAATGAATGAAAAGATATCTTGTTTAATTAATAAGTTTTCAGTACCACTATCATTGTAGAGTTTTAGATTTGGCCCATCTTCAAATCTAAGATTTGATTTAGATTCATCTGGTGGCTTAGAATCTAAATCAGATATTCCCAGATTGGTATTTTTCATATTTTCTTACAGTTCCATCACTTCCAGCATCACAATCATGTAAATTGAAAGTTTGAACACCAACGAGGGTATTTTAAACATCTGAAGCTGTGGATCTTGTTCATTAAAACCATTCCTGGAACCTCTGCACTACATAATTGTAACCTTGGCCTTTTGTCATGGGAGGAAAAGCCCTACTCTTTTCTTCATGAAGTTCCTGAAAAGCCCTAGACTTTCATGGAACACGTTGTGAAGGGTTTAAAAGTTCAGAACACCACACTGGGAAAGTTTTAATCTCAGCCATTGCTGCATCTTATCGTTTTTAATTATAGCATTCCAAACTATCCATTCCCCCAAAATGAAAGCTATCTGGTAATTAAACAAATCTTAGATGATTAATAAGATACATTTCAATCAGTGAATAAATAAATAATACATTGTACACTTTCCAGAGAGTGCAGTATGTGTCTGTGTTTCTTTGTGTTTGCATATCCAAAAATGTCATTTTTTTTCTTTATGTCAAATTTAAATATAAATATTTAAAAGTTGATTAGATTGAAGATTGTTGCTATATGCCAACTTTTACCAGTAGTTAATGGAACCGCAGAAGTTGTGCCAATCCAAACTAATAGTTGGCTTATGTTAATCAGTATAAATCTAGTCTGTTTTACTGCCTATTTTATTTGCATAATAACCTCATTGTTCATTTTCCTTAATGGTTTTCTAAAAAGATGGCTTTTTAAAAAGTTAAAGGCTAAGGTTTTAATTTGTGGACTATTAATATTATGTAAAAATAAAATACAACCTTTCTGGTTTTTTTAAAAAGGAGGGAAAATATAAATATTATAAATATTGTAATTAATTAACTAAGTACTGTAACCAAAGGAAACAACAGAATTAATAGAAGCTCCATAAAAAATAATGGATGCTGGCAGTGACTACTGCCATGCAAGATAATATGAACAATAGGGACGGAACCGAGAAGAAATTGTATTAGAAATAAAATTAAATAGTTCCGATGGCTTTCTTTACAATTATTATTCTTAAGTTAATTTTCATGTTACTTGAATTCTGTCTGATTGTTTTTGGCTAGTGTGCAAAGCCTTTATGTTGTCTGGAGCTGATGAAGGAAGTTAGCAGCGAATATTTGATTATATTTACTGATCACATTGGTATTCTATTCACATGTCCTTGGTCTGATCTTGTAGCATAGTGAATGCTTCTGGGGAGGCAGTCATCTTCTTCAGTGTGCATTGATTTCAGCAGATGAACAGCCTGCCATTTTCAGTATCTTTTATAGTGGCTGCAGAATGCTGTATGCTCATTTATAAATCACATTAGAGGATTCTTGCAAAGAAATATAGGCTGCATTATAAATCTGAATAGCCCTCTCCTGGCATCTACATCATAGAGAGTCCTAAACTTTCCAAAGGACATCCATTTTTCAGATTCCAAATTAAAATTTCCACGTAAATCATCATATTTATAATCTACAATAGAGCAATTTGTGTTCAAATGTGCAAAAAATAATATTGCTATAGACTAGAAAACTTCATGAACCATAGTGGTGCAGTGGTTAGAATGCAGTCTTGGAGGCTACTTTTAATGATTGCTATCTGCCAGAATTTTGGCAATTCGAATCTCACCAGGTTTAAGGTTGACTCAGCCTTCCATCCTTCCAAGGTCAGTAAAATGAGGATCCAGATTGTTGGGGGAAATATGCTGACTCTGTAAACCACTTCGAGAGACCTGTAAAGCATTATGAAGCAGTATATAAGTCTAAGTGCTATTACTATTGCTATTGCTCCTGGGCAGTTTTTGCAAACATCAATCATTTCCTCCTGGAAATGTTATGCTGAACACTAAGGACTGATCTGGACTTTCAGCTTTACAAATTACCAATATGATCACCCATCAGTTTCTGAGGACCGTAATGGATGACATCAATGTCCTCCTAATCTTAGATCCATCACAAATAGCAGACACTGTCCCCTCTAGCACTGCCTGGTGTAACTATTTCCTTCTGAGCTGTTGGACTAGTATATTCTTTATATCTTTTGCTGTTGGTTTAGTATATTCTTATATCTTAATCTCACAATTGATCGAACAATGGCTCATTAAGTCAACAAAATATTACATATTATCCTCATCCATAGAATCTTAATTCAACCTTTATATTTCTCAAGGCACCTTTTTAGTTTGGGTTCCAACTGGCTGAAGCATGCTCCCTTGCTTTCCCACTACCTGAAAGCTTTCATTCCTTTGTTTAAAAAAAAGCTTGAGGAGTAACATAGGAATGTTACCAACACTAATGTTTCTGTTTCCACCAAAAACTGAATATTTGATAGTTTCCTTGTACTTAGAGAGGAAAGTAAGAACCAAAAAAAGGTAGTTCTTCCATTTCTTTGATTATTGTATCAATTGTAAACAATATTATTTAAGTACTATTAAAACTCATTAACCTAACCTTCAAAAAAACACTTCATATAAATCCTGTGATGCAGATGGGTCTTCAAAGAAGAAATATCAAAGGAATTAAATCACATCTTATTCCAACATGAAATATCCTGAATTCCACTGCTTGGATCAAAAATTAGTTATTAAATTGTGTGTGTTGTGGTTCACCAGCAGCCTCCAGCAGAATTGGACATGGGCCAGTCTGGAAGTCTGGGAAGGACGTGGACAAGGGTCCTGCATCCGATACAGAGATGGGGCCAGGGCCATCTAGGAGTTATGTGCTGACTCCGGAGCCTCAAGAATCTGACTGCAGTGAGCAGAGGAACAAGGGGAGCCTGTTCCCAGTGCATGTGACTTGGGAGTAAGGCTTGGAAGTGATTGCCCCTCCCATAAGATATAAAGGAAGTGCAAAGGGACAGGAACCTTTGCAGTAAACAATGTCGTTTACTCTGTTTAGTTTAAACCTTGAGGACTTTGTACTTCGTTTGGTTTTTTACAGTTAATTTGGCACTTTAGTTGTTGGCAGCAATTCAAATGAGATAAAGGTGGGTGCTTATCTCAAGAGACTGTTTGGGACTCATTACAGACTGGGAATGAACAGAATTCCCAGTGTTGAAATAAAACAAGAGTTGTTTGGACTAAGCATGTGCTTAATTATGATCTCAGGAAGCCCTGGTCAGAACAATATATTTCTCAGCAGCATCTGCAGGATTTGGCTGTTTTCATGAATCTGATCCCACTGCCCCTCTTGGAGTGGGGGCCTACAACATCCAAGTAATGATGCTACAAAAAGGAGAAATTAGAAAGAGAAAGTGTCTACTTAGTGTCAAAGGAAGATAATATGGAAAGAGAGGGCAAAAGCATTCATTTGGGCAAACATCTGGGAAAGCTAATGAAAGGCATGGCATTAGAGGGAGGAAGAATCAATAAAAGGAAAAACCAGAGCATGTGTCCAACCAGCCAGGGCTGTTTTTCCTGAATGTATGGCAAGGGCAATAAAGGAGAGGAATGACCTATCAGGTCTTTTGGTGACCATAACCCAGACTGTGCATCAGCCCAACTCTTGCAACTCAATGCAGTCTGGACTTAAATTTCTGAAGTTATCCCAAGAAACAATCAGAAGCAGTCTTGCAGTTCAGCAGCTGAGGATGTGGGTGTGAAATTGCTCAAAGATGCAGCAACAGGCACAGAATGAGACTTTGAAGGTAGAGTTAAATAACTCTGATACTTTTTGATGGATGTATTGAGAAAGGGAAAGGGAAGAAACTTCCCAGATGTGTGAAGCTGAAACATCAGTGGCCAATTAAAGTGAAGAAAAGAGTCAGAAATTGGAGGAAAATGATCCTTGGATATTGCCAGAGGCCTTCTTGGAAGAAATAAAAGGCAGACCAGGAAATGTTTGTGTACAAATGAAGGAAGTTTGTAACAAGGCCAAGGTAATGAAAGGGTAAAGGTGATATAACATCCATGTATTATTGACTTGGTAAAACATTAATGAGAAAATGAAGGAATAAAGCCTAATTTCTGATATGAGTTGCAGGCTTTCTTTCTTATAAAAGCCTTGCATAGCAAGAAGGCAAAAAAAGAGGCTAATTAATGTTTATTCCTAGGCATTGCAGATGTTACATGTAAAAAGGTAGCACTAGTTCTTAATCCTTTTCGAAAATGAAACCAATGGCCAAGCAAATGTGGTTATTCTATAACTTTATAAATCACATGCATGTGTAATAATGTACTGAAAAGTTATAATGGCAGGTTACTATTGGACACCGATAATAACAGAAGCACATAACGTCCAGGGTCACAGAAGACTGAGTCTGTGGTCCTACACAGTCACCTGGAAAGAAGTCCAGCTGAATTCATTTTTTGCTTTAAATTAGAATGGTGTGAAGAGTGAAAATGTTAATAAGAAAAAAGAATATTTAAATAATTCTATTGAAAAAAATGTAAACTAATTAAGGAGAGCAAAAGGAATACAGCAATGGGTTTTGGGGGAGATGAGTGAAGACACATTTAAAATCCATTGGGAAAAAACAAACAGCATAAATAAAAAATCCTTCACTTGAAAAGAAAAGAGATTTCTAGACTAGTTTTAAAAAGTTTTACAGTGGTTTTTCTTGTCTAATGTGTGCTGATGAATTCTACTGGTTTCTATCAACAGAAGAAAACCTTCTTCCTAAGATTAAAATGTTTGTAAAGCCTGTTCTTTCTTCAACTTTTGAGTTCTTTTCCAATCCTTTTTACTGTGGACAGAAATTATCTAGGATATATTTATATTTCATTGTAGTATTTATTTAGGGGCTTAAGGACTCCTTTAGATGCACAAATTATTCTAAACTATATAGGTTCCTTTACAGTGAAAAGGATTAAAACAATATAATAGTATAAAAAAGAAATCATTATCACCATTATCATCTTCATCATGCTGAAGATTACTCTCCATAACGTGATAGCCACAAGTTCCATTGGAGGAGAATACTTTTTTTATCAAGCTCCAAAGCCTTTCTGAAATAGCCCAGCCTTCTTCAACAGGGTCCAGGTCACTTGTAAAAGAGATTTTGGTCAGCAATCTGAAACTCAACATGAATAGAGAAGTATTGCCTTTTTTACTTCTGTGTAGGCTTGAGCCTGAGTTCTTCCATAAATTGTTTTCCATTTGTCACTTTGTTCTTTATCTCTTAGAGCAGAGGTGTCCAATGTTGGCAACTCTAGGACTTGTGGACTTCAACTCTACAAGTTGTAGCTGGCGGAGGATTTCTGGGAGTCGAAGTACACAAGTCTTAAAGTTGGACACCCCTGTCCTAGAACTTCTCAGTAAACCATAGAACTTCCATGAATCAGGAAGTACAGAATGCCATTCTTCTGCAAACTTGTCCATGGCTGCAGCCATCACCTCCAAGTTCCTTAGCAGAACTGCCCACCAGATCTTTGAAAATTCTCCAACAGCCCTTTGGAAACCAACTGAATCAATGCTTGGGTATCCTTCTGGAAGGAGAAGGCATCTGTCAGTTGTAGCAATCAGGGAGTAATCCTATCCTGATAAAAGGCATCTGCTCTGCAATAAAAAAGCTTTGTGTGACCAACCTCATGAGTCATTTCTTTTGATCATAACTTTATCAACACATGATTAAAAGATCTAAATCATAAAATGATTTATCAGCAGGAACATTTCAATGTGCAAGTTAGTCTGTTGTCTGGAGTTTATGGATTTAGGAAGCCCTTTTTTCTCTAGTAGATCAACTTGACAATCAAAAGCTACTTCAGCTGACAACCTCAATCTTAAACATGGCTACTTAAAAGATGTTAGGCCCTTTAATTTATTATTCTATGTATTCAGTTATTTATAATAGTATATAGCATGTATGCAGGATGTATGTAGACCTTGAAAGTATTGGTTGCATTCACCTTCAAAAGTTCTTATCAAATTTTAAGATTTAATGTAATAGAAAAGCAATTAAATACAAGACAACAAAGCAAGCATATAACTCCATTTAATTCTAATTAAATATAAATGAAATCAAAGGTTTTATTTTGGCTCTATCCGGTATTTTTCAAACATGCACTGTTTTGGCTATAATGCAACCTGTTCCCTACCAACTGGGACAGATCTTCATGCCAGGTAGCACTTCACATACCTGCTTCATTATGAAAAATGATCAGTGTGTTTTTCCTGCCAACCACAACTTGCATTTTCCCTAAAGTTTCATAAAACATAATGCAATATGGTCTGAGTGGTTCCCAATGAAGAAGAATTTGCAATTAATACATTGACTTAAACCAAAATGATTACCAGTACATTTATAATAAGTGAGCATGGAAAAGGAGCTAAAAAGATAAAAATGGAATGAATAGTTGATTTGCTTTTTTAAAAAAGTAGATTACATTTGCAGGCGGGGTGAAATAAAAATCATTTTTCCCTTTCCAAAGGTTATTAAAGTGACAATTCTAACTTTGGATGGACACTGATATATATCAAACCAGAATCCATATTTTGGGAGTAGGAGGCAAAAATGTCCTGGGTTTAGTAGGTTTCACTTAAGCCCATGTCACACTGAACCAACGGATGCAAAGAGGATGTAAAACGGACAAAAAAGCTTGTCATCTGTTCAAAAACGCGATGTACTCACTGCCTCCGTTTTGCTTCCTCTCTATCCGTCCAGCATCCATTTATTGATGTTTCATCCAAAAGTTTTGGGCTGCCCAAAACTTTTGCACGGAAAATGTATCCAGTTCGTCCGTTCTGCATCCTTACGCAGCCGCTACGCATCCGTTACGCATCCGCTATATCCACTAGGCATCCGCTACGCATCCGCAAGAACTCCATCCACCCGGATGCAGGGAGGAAGCAGAACAGATGCAGAACAGATGCCTAGCGGATGCAGAACGGAAACAAAGTGTTTAAAATGGAAAAAACGTTCACAGAGAGGGACCTATCTCGGATATTAAGGATGTCTAGAGGATGCCTAGAGAATGCCTAGAGGATGCCTAGTGGAAAACCTATACTGCCTATAAAAAGGGGGAGCAACTCGTCTGCATCTCACTTTCAGAACAGCAGCCCAGTGGTGCAGACCTCTGCAGCCTTCATCTGGCTCTTCCTCTTCCACACCATCCAGTCATGTCCACCGTGGATTGTAACAAAGTCCTTTCGGCAGCCACCATCATTCTGCAACAGTGCGAAGCCATCTGCAGGCTCTGTGAACTCTACTGTGAGAAGAAAAGGAGCCACCCAAAAAAGAGTCTGGATCCGAAGATGGTTCACCAGAAGAGCAGAGGACGGACTGTACAACAAGCTGATGGTGGAGCTCAGGAATGAAGTCACTCGGGCATTCCAGAACTTCATGAGGATGCCTCCAGCCATGTTTGACGAAGTTCTGCAGCGGCTGACACCCAGGTTGACCAAGGCAAACACCAGCTTCCGGCCCAGCCTGGAACCTGGGCTCAAGGTGGCACTCACTCTGCGCACCTGGCCTCAGGGACCACCTACAGGAGCATGCAGTACGGCTAGAGGGTGCCATCCAACACCATCAGCATTGTGGTCAGAGAAAGTGGTGCAGGCCATCATCGAAGAATACAAGGAGGAGCTCCTCCAGTACCCCTCCACTGAAGAAGGCTGGAGAAAGTTGCAGAGCAGTGGTATCAGAAGTGGAAGTTACCACACACCGTTGGAGCCATAGATGGCAAGAACGTGGCCTGCAAAGCTCCACCCAACTCAGGGTCCACTTATTTCAACTCCAAGGGCTTCTTCAGCATCATCCTCTTTGCCATGGTCGATGCTGACTACAAGTTCATGTACATCGATGCTTCAGGCAACGGCTCATCTTCAGATGCCCAGGTATACAACACCAGTCACCTCAAGGAGGAGCTGGAAGGCAACCTCATCGTGGGCTTCCCAGATCTAGGACACCTGCCCAACGACAAGCAAGATGTGCCCTACTTCATCGTGGGGGATGACGCCTTCTCCCTCAGAACCTACCTCATGAAGCCCTACACTTCCAGACTCCTCACCTGTAAAGAGAGGATCTTCAACTACAGCTGTCCAGGGCAAGGCGGGTGGTAGAGAATGCCTTTGGCATCCTGGCCAACAGGTTCCAGGTACTTCTCACCACCATGCAGCATTGCCCAGAGACCATGAGGAGGATCATGGAAGCTTGCTGCATCCTGCACAATCTCATGCGCACCTGCTACCCAGTCTTGCAGAACAGGCTCATGGACCTCCAGCAAGGCAATGGGGACATGGAGCCTGGGGAATGGAGGCAAGGGCGAAACATGATCGACACTGAGGATGTGCAAGGCCCCAACAGAGCCTCACCATGAAGCAAAGAAGCAACGCAACCTCCTGAGACAATGGTGCAACTCCCCAGCTGGAGCAGTGCAGTGGCAAAGAGAGATGGTAGATGCTTAATGGATGCTTCCTTCAGCCTGTCTCATCACACGGATGAGATAGGGCCATGTATGTTTGGTTGGCCTACAATGAACAGGGCGTTTAATAAAGAGTTGTGTTTATGTTGACATGTGTGGATAATTATTACATTATTATTGATAATAAAGGGCCGTAGGTGTGGCAGCTGGGAGGGTGGACCATACAGTCCCACTATGCTTGCACTGGAGGTTTATCTATCCCACTGCTATCCAAACCCATCCCACAGCTATTACCCATCCCACAGGTATCCTAACCCATGCAAAGCTATCCTTACCCATCCCACAAGCATGCAAAGGCTTAAACCATTTCTAAAAGTTTCCACCAAGACTTTATTTAAAAAAAGAAATGAAGCAAGTGTGTGAATCATAAATAGACTTTATTAAGAACAAGCTAAAAACAAAAAAGAGTCTCTGGCACTCCTCTTGGTCGCTCAGTCTCGGGGTGAAGGGTGCAGGTGCTGTGGAGGTGGCTGGTGCTGGAGTGCTTGTCATCAGCTCCTCCAGAAGCAGAAGCAGAAGCAGCAGAAGCCCCAGCCCCAGAAGAGCGAGCCCGTGTGCAGAAGCCCCAGGAGAACCAGAGTGAGGGCCAGGGGGCGGGATGGTCGCTCTGTCCCTCTTGCCAGGGCTGGCAGCATTTGGCTGAGGCTTGCTGTGCTTCCGCATGGTTGTGGGGTTGCTGGCTGGCAGGGAGGCTGGCAGCAAGGCTGGCAGCAAGGCTGGTAGCAATGCTGGCAGTAAGGCTGGCAGGCAGACATGCAGACAGGGCAGGCAAGGCAGCCAATCCGTCCGGCAGCAGGTCTTTCCTCTGAATGGCGACCTGCTTCTGAGCTGCTTCCGTTATATCCGCGGGGCTGATGCAATGCATCCTCCGCATGCGCAATTAACGCCAGGCATCCGCTAGGCTTCCGCTGTGCATCCGCTGTGCATCCGCTGTGCATCCGCTTCATCCGCTCGGCGTCCATTCTGCATCCGATGTATCCGTTCTGTGTCCGCTTCGCTGAGGCCCCCCGGAAGCCCTGCGGATGTGCCATCCTCTCCCATCCGCTTCCATCCGCTAGGCTTCCGTTCCGCATCCGCTTTGCATCCGCCCTGCGTCCTCCTGCGTCCGTGTTATCCGCTCTGGTTATGCAAATTTTTGCCCCTTTTGAGAGCGGAATAACAACGGATGGAACATTTTGCTCGTCCGCTGTGTCCTTTTTGCATCCGTTGGGCAGTGTGACATGGGCTTTAGGCAGATTGTTTTTCTACAACCTGACAGCTCTGAACAGAAGGCCAAGCTCAATTCTCACCTCCATTTGCTAATAATTTCAGTCCATGATGTTGTTTCTGCCATTTGTGACTTTTTTCTAAACAAATTTATTGTCATCCCTAATTACATCGTTCTAAGTAATGAACTCGGGGCATCAGGACTCTGACACTTTTTGTAGGTTCAAGAGATCCTTTATTGAGTACATATTGACATTTAGAAAAGTGAACCTAGCTCTAAATTATTCCCACGCTCAGGTATATTGTCCCTCAAGTTACATGGGTGAATCAGTCCAGGTGTAGGTTCCCACTGAATTTCAGCAAATGTTCGTTGAAATGACCTGGATTCATATGCCAGCTAAGAGATGTTATGGCTAGCCAGCTGAGGCATCCCATTCCTGTGTGTCCTCCCATGCTCTCCCCCCCCCCCCCCNCTGTGTGTCCTCCCATGCTCTCCCCCCCCCCTCCCTTGAATTGCAACCAAGAAATGAAGCAGAAGTAAGCATAGCTTCAGCTGAAATTTTGCAGGTTGACACCTATAAGATTATTGGAAATATTACGTTACCTTGAGCACCACCCGTCCATCCACAAACAGATGATGCTCTATGTAACTTAATGAAACTAAGAAAGTTCAGTCATTTACATTTGCTCCCTTCTACTCTGCTCCTACTACCTGCTAGCAAGGAAATAATCCATTCCAAACAGTGGATCGACAATGGGCACTAAGCAATAACTATGTAAATCATCCTGCAATATACATTAATTTTAGAAAAAATACTTCTAGGTAATTTATTGTAAAAAAGATGAACCCCTGAAACAAATCAGAATAAATATGGAGAAAACAAAATGCCAAGATAAAAAACAGAGTAAAAATAAAAAGGAGCAAAAAAAATGAACCTCTTAAAAGATATGCTAAAGAAATATAATGACTGAGAAAGATTACAATTAACACCGCCACCCCACTTTTTGTGAAGGGGGGGAAGTCATGATACGTCATGTGACAACAATGCGAAGACACGAGTTTGACACCATCCTAGAGAAATGCAGACTATTCCTCCAGCCAACTCTTCTGCTCTCAGATGCCTACTCCATTCTAACTTAAATCCTTTTTTTAACCTTCATTATGACTTGACAGTTTGGAGACATTCAAATCTGAAAATTATTCACATCCTGATCTTTGTGTTGGGCTTGAAGATGTTAATCTTCCCACCCCTTACTAGAATTCAGAAGTACTGGGTTTTTCAAGCGTCTATATCAACAGGACTGGAAAGCATCCAGCCTTTTTTTTAACTTTCTCATTCTGGATATCATGCAGAACTTTGGTTTGATTAAAGGTCAGTTGAAGCACTCAAAGGGTTTGGGGTTTTTCAAAGCAAAGTAGCTATACCGCTTCACTTTATGGTACTCTAAAGCAGGGGTGTCAAACTCTCATTGTCACGGTGGTGTCACGTGATGTATCAGGATTTTTTCCCCTTTTGCTAAACCAGGCAGGGGTGAGGCTAGCACATGACCCATCTGGGCTGCTGGCCACAAGTTTGACACCCCTGCTCTAAAGTCACCTTTGCATCAGTGGTGGGGTTAAATTTTTTTTACTACCGGTTCTGTGGGCATGGCTTGGGAAGGATACTGTAAAATCTCCAGTCAGAGGTGGAATTTGCCGGTTCTCTGAACTACTCAAAATTTCTGCTACTTCTCCAGAACTGGTCAGAACCTGCTGAATACCACCTCTGCTCTGCAGTCTTCTCATATTGCAAGCAGTAGAAGAGGCTGCAACAAAACTCAAAACTCTTCTTCCAAGCAGATCATATTACCATCACAACACAAATCAAGGCCACTTCTCAGAATGCTGGTATTTGAGGTTTAGCGGGGCAACTCCTAAGTTATCATATCATTATGATAACGCATACTAACTTGAGAATGAGGCTGAAAGATGGAAATAGGCAGAAGTTATCTAAAAATGGTCTATAGCAGTGGGAACACAGATGAATGGATTGGGGAAAAAAATCCCTTTGACTAGCCTGCAATGAACTTCTCCCTGCTGCATATTTATATTCAGTTTCATTTCTCCCCCTAATTGCTAAGTACAAGAGGGAACAACTTGTTCATCACAAAGAATTACTCATGAAATTCAATATATTCACCACACTGGAAATTCAGCTGTATATTTGCATAACCTTAAGTAATATTATTTAAATAAAACTGACATTAGCGTGTTGAGAACCCAACCATTGCCAGTGGTCATGTTTCTTTTATGGCATCCTGTTGTACTATTTCTAGAATGAGATTTAAAGCAGCATCTGTTAAGGCTAGGTCCCACTGACCGATGGACGCAAAACATATGCATAAAGGACACAGCGGACGAGCAAAATTTTGGGGGTGACTCCATCCATTGTCATCCGCTTCAAAAAGTGGTGAAAACTTGCATAAACAGAACGGAAAAGAATGGAAAAGAATGGATGTGGGTAGTATGTAGCAAGGTTGTTAAACGGATGTTCATAGGAAGCCTAGCGGATGACAGCGGATGACACCTCCGAAGGAGTTCCGGGGGAGAATTTCGAAGCGGACGCATAGCAGATGAAGCGGATGCATCATGTATGCCTAAAGGAAAGAAAAGGGATGTCGCGCGGATGTATATCGGATGCAAATGCATCCTTACTATTTCCGTGCTATTAAACGATGTATAGACATTCCATGTACCCTTTCTTTCCTCCCTCTTTCCATTTTCAGCTGCAGTGGATGTGAGTTGCGAGGATGCCCAAAGGATGCAGAGAGGATACAGTGGATGTTTAACGGATGATAAACGGACATAGAACGTTTGTTGCTCATATGTCACGGATTTACATCATACACGGCGGAAAGTTCATCTGTTCACAAAGTTTTGTGTAGCTCAAAACTTCTTGCACGGATGAAATTGCAGTGGACGGATCCTTGACGGATAGAGCGTATGAAACACGTATGCAATGAGTACACAACGGATGCATAGCGTTTTCCAATGGATGGCAAGCTTTTTTTAATGTTTTACATCCTCTTTGCATCCGTAAGTGCAGTGGGACAGGGCCTTTAATGTGTGTCACCTAGGCAAACACCAAAATGGTGTTTGTTTTTCTGTTTTCTATGTGTCTTATCAGTTTAACTTCCAGAACACATTCTGATCACTCCATTTTTTAAAAACTGCACTGGAAAGATACAAAAAATAATTAACTTTTTTTTCAAAAATATGCCTTTTTATAATTTTTATGGAACTTTAAATGTTGGATGGAATGAAACATTTTTCCCTATATCTTTAATATATAATTCAAAGAACTTTCCACCACTCCACCACAAATTTTCCCTTTATCTATTAGAAATGTGCTTGTGAGCAAGAGTAGTATTTTGCTGAATTAAGAAGGAATTTAAAAATACTCAGTGCAAAACCAAATACAACAGATCAAACATAAAGGCATAAGAAGAAAAAGCAACAAAAATTTGCCTAACAGATTGGTTGACATTTGTGTGAGTTTACTAGGATATAAGCGTCCTTGAAAGCAATGCTTTTAATTCACAGGAGCAAACTATAGTGACATGCAGCTCAGAAACATTGCTTCTGTGGCTCTTAATTTGGCTAGATCAAAATATTGTCCCCCTTTTTCATTTTGAGACTTTAGGGATCTTATGGGGCAAAATAGATCTGTTCTGGGGAAATCATTTGATACTCAGAAACAGGCAGAAACTGACAGTAAATGCCCACCACTGCTTTAAAATAAGTGTTCTTAAAGTTAGGTATTGTTTTAGGATTCTACCTGTGTCATAATTCAGAATTGAAACTTTACATGTAAAAAGATAAATCTAAATATCTTGGAAATTGAGACAGCTTTTTGTCTCAATCTTACAGAGAACTCAGACATGCATACTGTCTGTAACCATGGAAACAACAGTTTCAACAAACCCAAACTATACATCTCCGGAAAATGACAGCAACTTTCTTATTAAGAGAGACTCTTCAATTTGATGTGATGTTATAATCCCATATAGGACTTGAAGCAATCATGAACATTTGTAAGAAGCAAGAAAAAAAAACCAGGATATATGAATTAAACTCAGATAGGAAGATGACTAGGTGAAATATTTGGGATACATTTTGACACATTTCTAGGATTATCAACACAGGATGGTCCTAGATTTAAGGAAAAAACAAATGCAATGTAGAGAATAAATGATAATCACTTTTAGTATAATTGGGTTGGGTTTAGAAAAAAGCAAGCTAAATCTAAACCATGAAAGGGTGGGATGATTCCCCATCACCACTCCCCCCAAGTTTCTACCATTTTCCTAATTTTAAAAAAATGATAGAACTACAGAATGAACATATGTTTCAAACTATTTTTGTACATCCATTTACTTTACATGCTCTTATAATTCTCTTCATGTGGAAGGAATATTGCCATATAGTGCTGAAGATTTTCTTCCACAAGCAAATTATCCTGCAATTTATCATTATGTTTAAATTTAGCCACTCAGATACTTTCGATGATGATAGGCAGTATATAAATGTAATAAATAAATAAATAAAGTTTACCGAAAGTGAACCTGATCACCATGGATAGGACGGTACTTTTTCTATTCTGTACAAAAGGAAGTTCAAAAATAATAATCAAAGTATTTTAAAAACCACACAGTGGTAATTTATACTTTTCTTCATTTTACAACATACAGGCATATTCCCCATTAAAGAATGTATTGTATTGTATTCTACTGAATTTAATTGTATTGTATTGAATGGAATTGAAAAATTCTGTGAGAATCAAATTGTAATTGAGCTTTGTGGATTCCTGGCTAAGGTGAAAAAATATTTCAGTTCATTCATTCATACACATATTCTCCTTCAACTTTCCAGAAAAATAAAACATTCATATTTGATATAAGCTATTAACAAGACATGAAGAAATATATACAAATAATATACTGTACTTTGGACATAGCTTTTGATATTATTCTGTGAAAAATATATATTCATTTGGAATTATTCCATATGTTGATCATATGATCATGATACCTACTTTTATCAACAAACTCAAACAAGAAAGTGAACAGGAAAATGCCAGACTTGATAAGGGCTGTGTGTTTAAGATTGGTCCATTTCACTATTTCTGAATGAATGATTTTAGTGTTATCAGCATGCATGATGCTTTATTAATATTAGATGGGCAGGTTTCTCCTCCAAACAGATTACAATTCTAAAATTCAAGAAAAGAAAAACTAATAAAGGAAGGAGAGGTAATGGAAGCAAGACCAAACGGTAGTTCATTTAAAGTACGGCAGCCTTCTCCAACTGCTACCTTATGGTGCAACTGATTGTAATAGGTGATAAATTTGTAAATTGCAATCCCAACCTCATCTGAGGAGTGTCAAACTAAGGAAGAAGGAAGTAGATGTAGATACTAGAGGAGGCGTCAAAAGCTGAATATTACACTTGGACAGAACTGTCATCAATGAGATGTTCTGTAAAGTCTATCAAGCCTATGATTTTAGCCAGGCAGGACAAGCAAAATCCAGAAGCAAACCAAAGAGCCTCTAAAATAGGAAGCCCTGTTGGTAATTTTTGGGGAGATATAAAGTTATCTTTTATACAGAGTTGTTTCACTCACTAGCTACCATAAATATTTTTAAACATGCTGGTGAAAAGAGATGAATAGGAATTAGGAATTCTCTTGTCTATTTGTCTTTTGATCTGGCCATTTTTTATTTATTTTTTTTGCCAGCAGTGAGATTTGGCTCTTACCTTATAGTTAAAACCCTGCAATGTGTGCATGTTCCAAAGTAAAGATAATCATTTTCTACTTTATTTAAGTATAGAAATTAATCATTGGGGAATATAATTAAACATATGATGCTTGAGGAAAGCAAAATTAATTTTGAAATAGAACATCTTTAGTCTGCATTTTGTCTCAACAAGAAAGATAATGGTTAATAAAGCATTCCACCTGCTATTACAGCTTTATACTAGCCACATTAAAAATACTGAGAGGCAGCATGTAATTACAGTTTAAAACTAAATAGTACACATCAATGCAAAGCCATAACTCTCCATTATAGTGTAATAGCAATGTTTATACAACTTGTTGTAAAGGCAAAAAGCTGCTGTACGCCATGTAGATTTGCTGACCAAAACTAATTCTTACATGCAGGATAGGTACATGGAATCAGAAAGATATTCAAAACAGATGAAAACCTTCAGGTATCTTAGGAGTTGCTCTCATAAATGTTGGAAGGACTGTTGCTTAAGGTTCATTATTATCAAATAATTTTCATGTCTGAGCTACCAGAATGAAGGAAAAGCTTTATCACCACAACACATTGCCAAGGACTGCTAGCTCCAATACTGTATCATTCTTGCTATCATCATGGAAGAACTCAAAAGGTAATGCAAAAAAAGGGGCAGAAACAAAGTGAGATTTCCATTTTCCTAGTTCTCTTGGAGTTCTCTTGAACCTCTCTTGAAGATACAGTAAAAAGGGGGAGAGAGTAAGTGCACTCAAATTTGCAAGATTCCATTACTCTAATTTTATAATAAAAGTAATATTAGCATTCATAACTCTAGCTTCCTAGTCTGGTCTACCTTGAAGTATTCTAAGCTATAAGAGCTCACTGGGTATCTTTGGATTGGTGACTTTCTCTCAATTCAATCTGCCTCATACTGGATTGTTGCTGTGGGAACAAACTACCAAAACCACCATCTTGTGGTCCTTGAAATAAAGTAGGATGCAAATCTAACAAATAAATATGACATGGGTGTTGGACAGTCAATAACTCTGTCAAGGATCTTGGAGTACTCATCTCTAATGATTTAAATGCTAAAGTCCACTGTAACTACACAGCCAAAAAAGCACTAAGAGTTGTTAACCTAATCCTATGTAGCTTTTTCTCTGGTAATATCACACTACTAACTAGAGCATACAAAACATTTGCTAGACCAATACTTGAATACAGCTCACCAGTCTGGAATCCACATTATGTATCTGATATTAACACAATTGAGAAAGTCCATCAATATTTCACAAGAGTTCTCCATTCCTTTACTCATTGCAGAATACCTTATGCCACCAGACTTGAAATTCTAGACCTAGAAAACCTAGAACTACACCACCTTCGGTCCGATCTAAGTATGGTGTATAAAATCATACATTGCAATGTCCTACCAGTCAATGAATACTTCAGCTTCAACCATAACAATACAAGAGCAAACAATAGATAAAAACTCAAGGTAAACCACACCAAACTTGATTGCAGGAAATACGACTTCAGCAACAGAGTAGTCAGTGTCTGGAATACTCTACCTGACTCTGTGATTTCTTCCCCAAACCCCAAAAACTTTAACCTTAGACTGTCTACTATTGACCTCACCCCTTTCCTAAGAGGTCTGTAGGGGGTGTGCATAAATGCACCAACATGCCTACCATCCCTGTCCTATTGTTTCTGTTTATTTTTCTTACATGTATCCATTTCATTTATTCATAATTATGTTTATACTTATACCTATTATCTTGTAAGTGATTGACAAATCAAATAAATAAATAAAATAAACAGTCAACTGAATGCCCAAGCATTGCCCTGGATGCCAGCAGAGTTGAAGCTTGATACATGAACAGCTGCAGATGCCTAGGAGGTCTCCTCCTTTTCTCCCAATCCATTTGGCAGTAATGATCACATAAAGGCCTATGAGTAAGTAGTTGCATAAGTTTAGGCTGATGTGCCCTCATCCAGATTTATGCAGTCATAATGGTTCCTAAATCTGGAGGCAAATCCCATTCTGAGATTCTGTTCCTCAGTTATCATATGATGACCTTCTCATGTTAATAACAATTGGAATTGACTGTATTTTTACAAGTTACCACAGCTAACCAAAATCTTACTGTTCAATGTGAAATTAGCACATCAGGGATGGGCAATTAATTTTTCCAAAGACCAATGAGAAACTGGGATTGTTGTGGATTGCCATTACTGCACCCACCACCATTGTTTTCCCACTGCCATTGCTTCCTCTGCTGCCACCAGTAGGCCTGGATAATCAAAGGCCCACATGGTTATAAAATGCCTGGGTTTGCTTTACATTATCTGCTTCACCCAACTAGAAATTAATCTCTTTTAAAAATGACATGTTGCAGACTCCAAGGGCCAGGCTCAAGCATTATTATTCTAGAATGCCTTTGGGTTCCACATGGATATTATCCCTATTTTTAGAGAATAAAAAGACAAGGTAAGCTATGGTATGTCTGGAGAGCTAGAGGAATGGAATCAGGGGTGGGTTTTTACCAGTTCTGTCCACCTCTGCAGAACCGGTAGCTCTGAAGAGCAGCAGACATAGAACCGGTTCTATGTCTGCTGATGTTTTTGCCCATCCGCCCACCCGGGCTGTTACCTGATCTTTATTTCCTGATTTTTCAACTTCAGCTGCTGAATGAGGCACAGCTGCGGTTAAAAAAACAAGAAAAGAGGGCTGTTTCAAAGGTTGCTTCTCGGCACAGAGCTGTTAATGATGATTAACAGGCATGCTTGTAAATCCCGAACCAGTAGTTAACCCTGTCGTATCCCACCCCTGGATGGTCTAAATGTTAGTCTTGGAAAGGGGAATAAAAAGAAAATCCATAGCTGAGGAGATGGCATCCTCACAAACCCAAAACTACAGAACGTCTTTGAAGATCACCCTCATATAATTTTTAAAATAACAGTGGAGATAAATCATTTAAAACATGTAATTTGTTTATATTTACTCTCTTCAACTGATTAAATTATGTTTACTTGTTCATCTTGCTGCTTCCAACACACCACCCAGAGACCAGATGGCTAAGAAAGCATGTCCCCTTGAATATATAATCTAATGTTCACTACAGGTTTTTTTAAAGAATAATTATAAAGTATTTGAAAAATAAAGCATTTCATTTGCCTCTAAATTTTCCTGTGGATTAGCAATTTTTGTATTAATGTGTAAGTTAATTATATGCCTTCTAAAAGAAGCTTATTCTGTTGATTAGGCTTCTTTCAGATGACTACCATCACTAGTAAGTTAGAAACAAAACTCTATTCAAACACAAAATGCTTTTTATTAAAGTTGCCCCTTTTCTTTTTATTCCCTGGTGTGTATTTTCTTTCCCAAAGTTTCAGGCAAATGAAGATAAGCCCTCTGTATGGCATGTTAGAAAATAAATAATGAATCAGTATGCATATTAGCAGTCTGTCGAGACTTCAGTTTATTTGGCAAGTTGAGGTAACTTTGATTGTGTTTACTTCTCCTCAGAAAGCTAACTGACAGAAAAGAAAAGTGGTGTTTGTTTGTTTGTTTCATGTCCTTCATCAGCAATGTTGGGTTGATGCAGAATAAACACATTTGTGCTCCAGTTCACTATTTCAATATTCATTCTCCCTAGTCTGATGACTGCAGCCTGAATCTTCCACACTCTACTTATTGGAATTCAGCTGAAATGTTGAATCCACAGAGAATTCATCACCATATGCCCAGGACTGGACAAAGGGGTTACATGATATTTTTTTTCTGCCAAAGTAAATGAGAGACACTGAGAACATTTGATGATGTTATCCTATGTTTTCAACACAATAATTGCAGAGTCTTTCAATGCAGAAAGGGAACTAGTTTTTAATATTAAATTATTGTGGCATTGCCATACTGTTTCCAGGATCAGATGTACCTATCTCAGTGATGCGATAAGTGGCAGAAAATTATCGTTTCAAACTTTAAAAATGGAGTTAAAGGACTGTGAAATACTTAGAAAGGAAAAAGCTGGTTTGTAGTGACATAGATAGTCACATACGACAATTCAGCCACCCCTCAACTTTCTTCCAGGGATAGTAGCATCCCCAGAATATAAAAAGTCAAAATGGCCCCAATAGTATGATCAAAACTTCAACCATTTTGTATGTGTGTTGGATACACGTAGAAAAAATATGGAGTTTCTATTGGACCATTACAGCTACCACTGTGACTTTTTTGTGGACCATGCAGCATTTGTGTAAAGAATCCACACAATCCAGAGAAGAGTTGTGTTGGGTTTAAGAAGTTGCCAGGAGCTGCTACAGTATGTGACTTCCCACTGTCTGAAGTAACTTTTTCTCTTCAAATACTACACAGCTGCAGGGGAATGAATTCATTAAGTCTTCCTTAAGATAACAAAATCTTTACATGTAGAGTTTAGCCATTTAGGCTTCTTTGCTAATACAAATGATCCAAGCTGGTTGGTTGTAACAAACTGGAAATGTATGATGGGACCATTATAAGTAAAGTCTCCCTCTAACTGAGCTCAGCATATGATAGTGGCACAGATCATTACTTACTTTTTTCAGCAACATTATTGAACTAATTTGCTTTTGAGTCTTCCAGGCAGGTTTTTTCAACTTCCAGACTAATCTGCATGCTCTACAATTTCCTTATGATGTTTCATCCAAGTATTATCAGGCATGATCCTGCTTATTTTTTGAGAACTAGCCAAGTTTGTCTAGGTGCTGAAGCTTGCTGTGGTTTGAGTCTATAAAAATCACTGCAAATTATAAAATTGTTATACCACATTTTTAAAAGATAGACACAATATGAAGAAACAGTGGAAGCTTGACCAATCCCTTTCTTCAAAATAAAAGACATAAAAATAGCAATTCTATTTAGATGTTCATATTCCCAGGATCTGCGATTCCCAAAACCCAGTCCAGGGACTGGCACCTGCCCTCGGCATACCAGAAACTGGGCTGTGTAAACAAGTGAAGCCCCATTCACAGTAACATGCAGCATACGAAACCATGCCCCCTCTCGTCTACAGAATAACATATCTCCATGGAACCAGTCCCTGGGGCCCAAAAGTTTGGGGGTCACTGCCCTAGGTGACTGGAAATATTTGACAAACAGTTGGAATGAATTAGTTAGCAAAAGATGTGCTGTTTTCTTGTAGGTTTTCTTGCATTTTTATTGCTTTACCTGTTTCAACATGTGCAGTAAGGAGTCTGTTCAGTTTGTAAAGACTGTGCTATTTAAATCCATGACCTATCAAGTTCAAATTTCATATTTTAAGTAAAATGTTTCACCTATTCAGTTTTACTGCATTTTGCAAGTGTTTGTTGGGATTTCATGGATGTTATCATTAAAATAGGTAGAAGAAAAAGAATGAAAACAGTTAAGAAATCCACATTTCTTTGAAGAGAGAAAGCTATATGAAACCATTTCCCTAACACACACACACACACACACACACACACCTGGCTGTGATTATGGAAGTTAAATTCAATATGTCTACATCAGTATCCACAGTTGAACATGATCACATCAAAATAACAAAATATGTATTGTGTTACCATAGCTTAAGTTCTAGCCTTGGTACTTGTAACAAGACTTACACACAATTATATAAGAAATGGAATTAGCAACTGTTCAGAGTTTTGCAGTGCAAATTCCATGCCAGAAAAGTAAACACATATGGCTGATGTTTCATTTAATATCTTTATAAACATATAAAGTACATTTTACAATACTAATTGTAGATTTCTCCAAAATGGAGAAAACTCAAACAGAAGCAGATATGTTACAGGTTCAGAGCAGAATAGCAACTCATGAGCTCAGAAACAGACATCAGTTACACTTTAGTTCAGCAGGCAAGCAAGACACATAGCAGAGGAGAGAAGCAGTTTCATTTTCAATAGACCGAGTCAGAGCTTAACATAGCTTCAGAGCTGTAAAGCTTAATATAGAGCCATGCCTAGACTACTTCTAGTTTCAGTTTCCAAACAGTTCTCATTGGCTGATTTAGTTGCTATGCCTATTCATTGGCTGACCTTGTTACCATGCTCTATTCCAGTTCATGAATATACTCTGACAGTAACATTACTTCATCACATATTTTATCTCTTCCTTACCCACTATTCAAAAATATTTGGGCATGTCTGAAAGGAAGGCATAAAAAAACCTTTGTCTTTTCACAATCTAAAGAACAGAAATCCTGGCTATAAATAGATGGCTTTGCTATTCAAGATGTAGCATACACAAAGATGATGGTAGTCACTGATTTATTATCACAGATGGAAAAAATTAGTAGCCTGTGACAATCTTTCTGCTTTTAAAGACATCAAAGGTATTTGTAGAAGTACACATTTTAGTTGATAGGATACAGACTGTGGCATTCGGAAAAGACTGAGCTGAAGTCTTCACTCCGGTCCGTGTTTCAAGCGGAAACATGGACCGTTCCTATTGGCTGATGCCATTTGACAGCCGTCTATAAAGGGAGCTGTCAAACAGCGTTAGTTGTTGTCCACCAGCTGGCTGCCTTGTTAGCGTGGCAGCCATGGCAACCCTTTATTGTTACAATAAAGTAAAAAGCAAGTTCGCTCGCGCTGTTTGCCTCAGGCTTGATTCCACCGCTCTATCAACACTGGCGACGAGGGCGGACACATATAAGAGGGCAACTGAGGGCAAAAAACTGTACCTGAGGCGAAGTTCACTACAAAAAGAAGAGCCGAAGTCACTACCGTGAGCTGAATAGATATTAGACTGATTTAGAAGACACTGTCACATATTATCAGCGGCGAAAGGCGACGAATATTCAACTTTCCCGTTCAAATGATCGGCACCGCTGGCAGTCAAGATGACTGTTCGAACCCTGCATTCCCATCCTATTCAGAACAACAGCGGAAGACATGGGAGTCCTACAGAAAATGAATTTGACTGCAGTCGGTTCCTAGATGTACCATAAGACCTGTGCTTACGATTTCCATAACCATTAGCGAGTAAAGTCGCGTATCTTTTTCATTAAGTTTTTTGCGCAGTACGGTATCCCAGCAGTATCTCGTACACTGCTATGGCATGTATTGGGCTCCACATTCAATAAGACTGTTCCATGGGAAAGAATTTGCGGAAATTCGTTCAACAACTGTTACCCCATGAAAGCCAATGCCTAATTGGCGCGTCATGCTTTTATGGAGCGACACAATTCAAGCTGAGGTGACAAGAGCTAATTAGTGGGTGACACTGGCTGGCCTACGAACATACTGCACTATGCGATTGTTGCGGTTTTAAGGACTATCTGGAAGACATGTTATTTGAGACAAATCTAGGTTATGTGGAGTAGGGATTGTAAGGCTACAAAGGACTAGTATTGGCTAAGGGGGATTAACCCGTTGATTTTAGCACCATTAAGAGATCTCACAGCTTCTGACACTATCAGCACGGTGTTCAGTCAGACAGAAAATGTGACAGTGAAATCCAATTCGAGCCAAGCAGCTCAGCCATGCCAATACGATTGAAGGCCCTCTCAGAAGAAGGGCTGATGAAGAAGGCTAAAATGAATGTACATCGCCTCAGCAGCAAAGAACCAGTCCAAGGGGAGAACAAGCACCAAAGCCGCAAGTCGCACTCCACAGTACCGCGCCATTTTTGTGACGAAGGCTGTGGAGGAAACCACCTCAGGGTTACCCTGCAAGTTCACAGGAATGGCCCAATTGTGCTAACAGATGGGCTCAAGGGAGAGTGTCTTAGGCCAGAAGGTCTGTCATAGCAGGAAGACTATCTTGTGCGCACCAGCCTCAGAGCAATGCCAACATTATTCCACGAAAAACACAGTCTGAAAAGACTGTTTCGACCTGCTAGTCAAGCAACTGACAAACAAAGGCATCTAACAAAATGCTAGTTGTTTTTTGTGTTTCTATCGAAAAGGAAAATTTGCAGGATGCGAAGATTGACAATGTAGGACTAGCATTTAGTCATGCGACATTCTCAGTGGGCGGACACCTCTATGAAATGCAAGCTAGTTGCTACCACTGAAGATGACGCTTAAACGAAGAAGGCTTCACGGCTGACCAGTTAACGGCGTATGTTGACTATGCAAAGGGGAGGCAAGCAAACAGTCATTGGAGATGAGAAAGGCAAGTTTTTGTGCAATTTCAGAAATTTTACAAGGTACTTGCCTTTAGTAGTAGTGGATGGTGCCCTCCTTGCCTATTGGGGTTAGACTGGTGTCTGCCCCTTGGCCCTCCATATAAGCAGAATCCACTCTATTTACAAATGCTGAAGTGGAATTTGTTTACATGACTATGCTGATGTGTTAAGTGAGGGGACTGGCTTGTTATTCAAGAATCACCAATATCTTTCCAACTTGGCTTCAGAGCAGGTACCAACTCCATTTTAAAGCTCAAAGGGGTACCTTTTGCATCTGCCCCAAATTAGACATTGAGTTCTTGACAAAATAATATAAAAAACCTGAGAGAGGCATATTAGATGATACCTGTGGACTTCACAGAAATGCGGAAACCCAGTGAAGTTAGTACACCGCTAAAGAGAGATGATGTCGTGCGTGAAGTTACGCACAGAGTGTACAAAACTCATATCAGTAAGATATTTACAAATCAGCACTTATTACAGTCGCTGTTATCCCAGCACTCGATACATTCCTTTGACGCCAGGACCTTTGGTCGTCGAAATTAAAATGTCACAGTGCCTATCAACAGTACCCTGTTGATGACGACACAGCGACGTGAACCTACAAATTATTGTTCAAAGAAGGGGCGCTTTCAAATATGGCGACTCAAATTTGGGCGTCAAGTGTGGCTCCAGGAATGTTTCCAAGTTTTTAAATGGAAAGAGCTTCTTATAAGGATTACTGGGCGTAATCCGCATATTTTTTTGATGATTATTTAGTGAGATATCTGCCTTGCGACAGCCTAAGTTACGTAGCAAAGAGTCAGAGGCTTTGCTTGACAGTTGCGTTTTTCAAAAAGTTCCATTGAGTTTCTATGTGGACACTATTTCAAGTTGAGTTACGGATCACAAGCCTCTTTAGACCTCTGTTCAAGGCGAGAAGACAAACTCCTTCAGATTTTGTACTCCAAGTGTGACCAAGTGGATTTTATTTCTGGCTGTCGCTGTGCAGCTATACACTGATCCATCGACTTGGCAAGAGTCTATCACACTGGATGCTCTTTCACTGCCCCTACCTGTTCCTGTGCGAGGATCGCTGCACCAACTAATTTGCTGTGTTCCAGATCAACGATCTCACAACTTCCATCAGCTGCCTGAAATTGCTGCCCACTCTGCCAGGAACAAGGTTAATCACCCAAGTTCTTTGACTGGTGGGAAGTGGGTGGCCGCGATTTCCTTACACTCCCAACTCAGGCCTTTCAAAACTCGCCAGCAAGGAACTATTTCTTTGCAGGCTTGTTTACTTTGGGAACTAGGGTAGTTATCGCCTTCCAAGTATGCGAAGACTCAGTTTAAAGGTTCCTGCTTGAGGGCCCTCGCAGCATTGAAGGCCTAGCTACAGTTTATGTATGGTGGCAGGCATGGATGCTAGAGTTACAAAGTTGGGTGAAATGTCTTGTCAGCCATGCAAGCTAACAGACCTGCTCCACCCACATCCACTCCAACAGGTGGGAGTATTCTGTGCCCCAACCTGGTCCGCGGGTGGCACCACTGTGATCTGAGCTTGGCCCGTGGTTCATGGGTTGGTACATTGCTGGGTGATGGTCGATGTCTTTTTCTAAATGGATATGAGCTGACGCGTTGATGACCACTCACAACTTCAGAAGCATCACTAAGGCTCTATCAAGGATATATCGTCTAACATGGCCTCCTGACTACTATCGTGTCTGGATAACGGGCCAGTTTTATTCCCTGTGAGTTGAAGTTTTCCTAGCCACCTGAGGAATAAGCATGCACTTCCAGCTCCTTTTCATCCTGCCAGTTATGGCCTAGCTGAAAGAGCAGTCGATCAGTTTAGAAGGCCCTGGCAAGGTTTGGGCCCATAGATGGCACTGCTAAGCTCTAAGTATCTTCTACCCAGTCACACAACTTCCTGTGCCATGACTAATAGGTATCCGGCACACTTTTCATGGTAGATGCGTTGAGGACCATCCTAGGCAGATTCTATCCATAGTTACACCCACAGCCACACCCCCTTGGGTCAAATAGCCAGGCTAAGGGAGTTCACTGAAAATGACCAGGTCTGTGCCCAGAATTATGCGGGACACCATTTGTGGATACCTGGGTAGATTGTGGCGGCAACCAGTCCTAAGCCTCACAGAGTCCAACTGCAAGATGGGTGCATCTGGTGCCGCCATATCGATCAACTTAGAAGGCTTTGGAGCTCGTCTGCAGATGGCCCTCAAGACGTTCCTGCAGCAGGGCCCCCGCCAGGGCCCAAAGAAACTTCCCATGGGTATGATAGAAATGCAAGCCTACCTGAACAGCCATCCGCCCCTCAGCCAGAGACACCTGAAGCCAAGACGCCAGCTTTGTCAGCACCAGAAAATTGCCCAACAAGCAGAGAAGTTCCTGCCAGCAGCAGCTTCGTCTGGACTTAGAAGATCTGGCCGCCTGCACAAGTGCCCAAGTTATCTGAAGGATGACACACGCTCCGTTCTGGGGGAAAGGAGTGTGGCGTTCAGAAAAGACTGAGCTGAAGTCTTCACTCCGGTCCGTGTTTCCAGTGGAAACATGGACTGTTCCTATTGTCTGATGCCGTTTGACAGCCGGCTATAAAAGGGAGCTGTCAAACAGCATCAGCTGTTGTCCACCAGTTAGCTGCCTTGTTAGCGCGGCAGCCATGGCAAACCTTTATTGTTACAATGAAATAAAAAGCTAAAGTTCGCTCCATGTTTGCCTCAGGTTATTCTGCTGCTCTACAACACAGACAACATTAATCTCTTGATTATGAATCCTAATTTCCATAGGATACTATGAACTTGCTTGGAATAAACTGAGTTTTGGTTCTACTTAGCTTATAGCAGCCAAGATATATCAAACTAACTGGTACTCTCCTTACAAGAAGGCAGCAAATGGCAGTGTTATAATTAAGGCTGAGAAACTCATCTAAACCTTACGTTAAAACAACATACACATGTCTCAATTGACCAAAACTATATTTGACAGTAGACATCAATATTTGTTAGCCCACTGGCAACAACTACGGCATATAGAAGATTGTGAGATGGATTATAAGATAAATAAATCATAAAGAACAGAAGTGGGGGAAAAAGAACCACCAAAAAAGCCAGATAATGTTGTATATCTTTAAAAATTGCAGTAGGTGTGAATGAAGATGATCAGTCTTCCGGAGCTAACTTAAATTCATGCAGGGAAGTGTAGGCTTAGTTATGTATGAGCTTATAAAATGTACATCAGAATGGAATGATTTCTGAATTGTTGTCATCTAAGGTTATTGTTACATTATCCTCTAATTATGATAATGGAAGAACTGATAGGAATTTTTGCAAAAAGTTATACAACATTGTAAATGAAAACATATAAAATATTCTACTAGGTGACATAAATGGATGGATCAAAACAACATGAAGGAGTATAGAAAAAGTAAACTGTTTAGATTCAAGAAATAATATGAATGGTGACTGGCAAGAATTTCCATGGATTCTGCGAGTTTCAAATGTAAGTTTATAGCTTTTGTATATTCATACACAGATGTACAACTTTGTGAATGTAAAACTAAAAGTAAGATGTTTGTGGGGGAAATTAAAGAATTGATGAAGTAGGCAAGGTTAGCTGAAGGTTTTGTATCTGAGACAGACAATGTCATGATAATGTCAAGAGAGGAGAAAAAAATGGATATTGAATTTTTTTTAAAAAATCAACTGAATGTGAAAATGCTACTGCAAGAGAAAGTATGAATCATATTAGCAGATAAATTAATCTCCCAGCAGAATGAATAAAAGCACTGCATATGTAAGGAAAGAGGATACAGAATCTGCTTGGAACAACATGAAAAGAATTATGTTACAGAATAGCACAAACATTTGTATGGTTATATTAACAGGAAATATTGGAAGAAGGACATTGCACAAAAAATTTCACTCTGTCTTCTGTTTAAGAGTTCTACCTTTATATTTTTCAGCAAGTTATCCTTTTAAAAAAAGGTCCCACTGATGATAAAGTTATGGCACTGAGAGAGAAGAGAAAGAGGAAGAATAACAGAGGATAAAGAGAGAACAGGAAGAAGGAAGCTCAGAAAAGACAAAAGGAACCAAAGTTCAGTTGAGCCACAGGAGTTCTGGACCAGGAGAAATAGAGACAAGCAAGAACACTGGCTGGACCAGAGTCACACAGACAGCATCAATCAAATTAGACTGCAAGAAAAGCCTTGCACTCGAAAACTTCAGGCAACTTGGATAATTAGTAAGCAGTTATCCTGTGCAACTAAATGGGTTAATTACTGTTAAATGAACGTGGCTTGGGTGCAATCATCCCCAAAATCAGCAGATGCCATCACCAACCTGAGTCTTGGAACTACTAGTAGAACCACCATCACTGCCTTGGACTAGCAGGAAAACTCACTCAGTGGAGTCACAGATGGCAGTGAAGTTATTTATCTTTTTTTATTTTTTATTCATTTATTTTTGTCAATTGCTTACAAGATAATAGGTATAAGTAAAAACATAGTTATGAATACAGGGATACATATAAGA
>BHFT01050843.1:0-24498 GCA_004320025.1 Laticauda laticaudata
TCACTTTTCTTTTCTTAAAAATTCCATGTTACCTTAATCCCGGGGTACTTTTGTTTAGTTATATTGCCCAGTTGTCCTGGTTCAGATGTTATCCACCTCTTTCTTCTCTCCTGCACAAAGCTGAGTCCTCCTCTTCGGGGTGGCCATTTTAAACCACCTCTGCATTCATCTTCGGGGGGGGGGAAAGACCAAGCCCAGGAGGGGAGATGCAGCTCCCCTCAACCTGGCTTGCGTTTCCCTTTACTCCGCCACCCCTCCAAGACAGCTTCAGCCCCTAATCGTAATGATCGGGGCTCTCCAACGAAACAGCATGGCCCATAGCTGCAGAGAGTCGTGATCTACAGTCCGTCAGCGAGGAGGCTCCGCCTGATAACACTCCTTTCCTAACTAACACAAATATAAAATTGGTTTTTTCATAAAAGATTATGCAGGTTACAGTTGCCTAAACCACATATTCAGTGAAAAGAAGGACTAGGGGTGACATGACAGCAGTGTTCCAATATCTCAGGGGCTGCCACAAAGAAGAGGAAGTCAATTCTCCAAAGAATTGGAAAAGAAGAAGGAGCCTGTTCTCCAAAGCACCTGAGGCAGGACAAGAAGCAATGGGTGGAAACTAATCAAAGAGAGAAGCAACTTAGTACTAAGGAGAAATTTCCTAATTAAAACAATCAATCAGTGGAACAACTTGCCTCAAGAAGTTGTGAAGGCTCTAACACTGGAAGTTTTTTAAGAAGATGTTGGATAACTATTTGTCTGAAGTGGTGTAGGGTTTCCTGCCTAGGCAGGGAGTTGGACTAGAAGACTTCCAAGGTCCTTTCCAACTTTGTTATTCTGTATCAAAGGACAATAAGGAGTAAAAAAACAGTTATACATAGGTTAGAACATACACTCCTCATTATCATATTACGAGCTCTTTGAATAATGCCTAAATCATCTTAATGAACAGATGAACTGCTTAGATCAGGGATGTCAAATTTGCATCATCATGTCATTGCGTGATGTATCATGACTTTTCCCTCTTCCCTAAAATGGGGGTGAGCATAGCCTGTGCATGATGCACCTGGCCCATGGGCCATGAGTTTGACATCGCTGGCTTAGATCAATACAAATAGGATGCAAACATTTTCACAGGCAATAAATGAACACAGTTGAGACAATAAAAAAGACATCAAAAATTATACATTATAAATGATACATTGTAGATCATATGAATTTTGCATACAGTAATTAACTATATTTGACAGTGGTAGATGTTTAATTTGAAAGAAAAAGTTTTACACAGTGTGGGGTTTTACTAATAATTCATTGGGAAATAGTAGAAAGAAATGTAGTAGGACTAATTAGGTGAGGAGAGCCCTCTGCATAATTAGCTCTACAATGTGGAGTCTTTCTATAGATGTTCTATATCATGGAAATCAAAAATGATAAGAAACACTATTGTTATAGATTCCTGAATAACATCCTTGCATTTCTGAAGATTGCTTGAGTATTGTAATATTTCTCTTTTGTTCCTTTGTATAATACTCTTTTGATTCTAATCTTGTCAGTCGGCTAGCTATCTTGAATGTGCTATCAGAAGGCTTCTAATAAAAAGTCTTTGTTTTCACTACAAGCCTACCTATACTTTGATAAAGAAATATTCCCATTTTAGGAGAGGAATCTGCTTGGGGGGAAAATGTCAAGATAATGGCTGTGACCAGACCATCAAGGTCCTGTGTGATGGATGTCAAAAAGAGGTGCAACGTTGAAGGTCTTATCACAACCACACCCCAACAAGTTGTGGTCTGTTGATATCAGTGGTGGGATTTTTTAACTACTGGTTCTGTGGGCGTGGCTAGGTGGGTGTGGCAGGGGAAGGATACTGTAAAATCTTCAGTCAGAGGTGATATTTGCTGATTCTCCAAACTGCTCAAACTTTCCACTACCGGTTCTCCAGAACTGGTCAGAACCTGATGAATACCAACTCTGGTTGATATCTTGCTTCAAGTTCACCATTAGATACTGGGAGAAAAATCCAACCATTTCAGGGTGTATGTGATATGAAGTGGACAGGTGACATGTTTCTCTTCTCTAACATTATGGGAAAAAATGAGAAGACTCAACGTACCATTTCCTTTTCCTGGTCTACTAGTTCCTTGCAGCATGACCTTCAGTAAAGGGGGGAAAAACTCTTTTCTTCTAGAAATAAAACCAGCTGTTCCTAGATTGTAATTTGACTGTCTTGGTTACTCTAGGAATCCTCTGTGCATTCAGATAGTGATCTCATACAAAGCTTCCATTCAGATGAACAGGACATCAGAAGAAGCTGAGGTGTATCTAGTTGCACTAAATAAGTGCATTTCTTTGCATCTGCAGAGCATGACACTTCAATAGCCAACACTGTTCACACTGTTGCCACAGCTGCAAGAAGAGTTTGGGTTCTCAAGTTCCATTAAGGAGCAATATCAGGACATTGGTGTGTTTACCCCCTGCCATTGTCATTCATACTTACCCATGTGTATAGAAGAATATCAAAGGTGGAATGACACATGATTGATTTTTTTAAATTAACCAACTACCTGAGTAAAAATTGAAGGTCATAGCAGGGCTTGTTCTTCTATTTCATATCCTCTTCAGATTTTTGCAGATTTTATGGTAGATTTCTCACAGCTTTTCTCCATACAAGGCCAGAGAGAAGCCAGTCTTTTTCATCAGGTGTCATATGAACTTCAACTTAATTCCATTCAGTTTAAAAATACCACCATTGCAGACAACCAAAACAAAAAGAAAAAAAATCTTGAATATTTTCTTAACTTTACATTAGTATGCCAGTATTCCTGCTAATGCTAATGCCAATGATCTCCATGAAGTTTTTTAAAAAATTTCTTATAAAATTTTATGTTTTATTATGTATGAAAATTTCCTATATACATACTCTTTGCTTATATTACTATTAATGCAAAGAGTCTAATAACCTTTTTTTTTACCAAATTAAAATCTCCTTGCTTCCAATCCTTCCAATTTTCCTCAACACAGATTTTTAAAATACTAACCAATAGGTTTTCAGGAGCAAGCTAAAGTGTTGTTTTTGACTGAAAAATTCTTTTGAAGCTAGATGCCAAGATACTCCCAAAGCTGCCTTTTTTTAGCTTAAATTCACCTGCCTAATGCACACATCCTGGGGAAAATTACTTGTGTTGCCACTTCCATGAAGTTAAAGGACATCCTTTGAATCTTCTTATCATGCGTTCCATTTTTATATCAGACATTGGTGGATTTTTTAAATTAAATTGTTTTCTGCTTAATGAAAGTTTTATTTTGTTACATTTGCCCTGTCTTTGTGCAATGCTAAGGGTCTTCTGACTGCAACTACATAGAAATGGAATCCATGAATACAAATGTTCCCAATACATATTCAAGTTTAATAGCAATATCAATAGCACTTAGACTTATATACCGCTTCACAGTGCTTTACACTCCTCTCTAAGCGGTTTACAGAGTCAGCATATTGCCTCTGACAGTTTGGGTCCTCATTTTACTGACTTTGAAGGATGGGAGGCTGAGTCGACCTTGAGCCTGGTGAGATTCAAACTGCCAAATTGCAGTCAGCCAGCAGTCAGCAGAATTAGCTGCAGGACTGCATTCTGACTACTGTGCCACCATGGCTCTTAAATTGTAATTGGGGATATTTGTATATAATGTCCAATCTTGCCAACTTTCTGTTTGGGAAAAGACATTTGTTTTATTGTAAATCAGATGGAAATGGAATGCCCAACTTTGCTTTTAGCAGATTTTTTTTTCATATCTCTACTCTAGATGTAATTGTAATTCCAAGAGAATTGTGATGCTAAGGATTGACTTGCCATGACCATCTCGTCACACCATTGAGGCCAATTCATTGTGACAACTCACTACGAAACAATGCATGTGGGATAATTCAATTCAATAAACGCAATAAATAATTTTTTGTCAATGGAAATAATGTTGAAGAAACAGTGGCAGATAACATTTATTGCACTGAGTTATCCCACATGGAATTGTCTCACACAGATTGTCCCATGGCAAATTGACGGCAGTGAGATGGCTGTGATGAGATGTGTGATGACCTGTAGTCTCTCAAAATAACCCAAAACATACATTAAAGTCCGGTAGTGCCTTCAACTTAAACTTCACTGTCTTATTAGGCACAGTTTAAAGTCACAAAAGTAAATAATGAGGCAAAAAAGAAACCAAAACAAACCGAATTGACAGGAGTTCCTAAGGAAGCCAAGATAATTAATCATACATTCCAGGAAGATACGGGGAAAGTCCATGGAAAGAACACCAACAAAGATAAACCTCTTTCAAAGGAAACAATAAACTTTGACTGCGTAGTTACAAATTTATACACATAGCTCCCAGCTGAAAGCCACAAGGAGGATCATGGTGATCTCCTCTTGAGTAGACCTCGCTTTTCCCTGATCCTCTCCTCCCTGCGTGACCTAGGATGGATAGGGAATGGGCCTGGATCCTCCTCTGACTGTTCAGCTGGCCTCTGCCCTTCCCCAGCCTCCTCCACCACCTCTGGAGCCACACTCCCACTCCCTGTGGCTGTTCCTCCTCTTCCTCAGAGTCAGGCACCACCAGGGGTATGACAAGATGTATATACTGTGTGTCTCCAACAATACGGCCTCACCAATAGGTAGCCCCACCATGTTTTATAGGCATTCAATTTATAAAATTGAATTAAGCCCCTCCTCCCAAATTAAGGCCCATATTAAACATGTAAAATTGGGGGGGGAATGGCAGTGGGGGTTGCATTAGGAAGTACTTGCATGCCTGGATATGGTGCTGCCTGCGTTGGTGGGGCACTTCATACCAGGAAACCTTACTGCTTTTCCTTCTCCCTTGCTGCCGTGGCATTTGGCCAGCCACGTGCAGCCAGTCAGGGCTCCTCCCTGCAACCGGAGCACTGAGGAGACACTTGGCTTCAGGCCCTCCCGTCGCCGCGTTCCAAGGGAAGGCACTCGCCCGAGACGATCTCTCCCTCTGTCTCTGTCTCTGTCTCTCCCTGCAAGGTCTGCGCTGTGGCTGAGGAGGAGGAGGTGGCTGCAGCCAGTTCCTTCTGCTTGCTGAGAGGTGAGGAAGCCACGGCTTTGCACGGCAAGTGAAGCGCTGCTCGCCCGGGTGAGATTGGGAACGAGGGGCAGGAGGAGGCACTCACGCACCCGCTACTCGCTTTCCTGGCTCTGCCCAGCCCGCTCGGCTCTGGCACAGCCTGGCAGGATGAGTGGAGGGTCTGGCGGGGAGGTGCTCACTGCCTTGTGAGAGCTCTGCCGCCGGGAAGGAGGGCCCGCCTGTCCTCCTTCCCGGTGGCAGAGCTCTCACCAAGGCAGCGAGTGCCTCCCCGCCAGACCCTCCGCTCATCCCGCCAGGGCTGCACCAGAGCCAAGCGGGCTAGGCAGAATGGGAAAGTGAGCCGTGGGTGCGTGGGTGCCTCCTCCTGCCCCTTGTTCCCAAATCTTGCCCGGGCGAGCAGCGCTTCGCTTGCTGTGCAAAGCCGCGGCTTCCTCACCTCTCAGCAAGCAGAAGGAACTGGCTTCAGCCTCCTCCTCCTCAACCGCAGTGCAGACTTTGTGGGGAGAGAGAGAGAGAGAGAGAGAGAGAGGGAGAGATCGTCTCGGGTGAGCGCCTTCCCTTGGAAAGCGGTGACGGGAGCGCCTGAAGCCAAGTGTCTCCTCAGGGCTCCGGTTGCAGGGAGGAGCCCTGACAGGCCACACATTGCTGTGCCAAACGCTGCGGCGTTCTTCTAATGCCGCGGCAGCAAGGGAGAAGGAAAAGGTCTCCCAAACCCCAAGATGTCACCACCTGCCCACCTGAGGATGCAAGCGGGGGAATTAAGTCACCCCCGAAAAGACGGCCTAGCCATTTTTTCGGGGATCAAAAAAATATAAGGCCCGGCCTTATAATGTGAGAAACACGATATATATACATAAACATATAGGTATACGTATATGTATGTGCGTGTGTGTGTGTGTGTGTATATACATACATATATATATATGTAAATTTATTATTTTATTAGTTTATTGTTTGCTTTTATTATTTTTATTTTTATATAACGTTTTTATATTTGTGTAAGCCTGCCTTGAGTTGCCAAGGGCAAGTAGATGGCAATATAAATTTTCTAAAATGAAATAAATAAAATAAACAAGAACTTAAGTTTCAGAGTTGGAGAAGAAAAAAAGGAGAAAGAGAGAGAGGGAAAGAATTATTTCCTAGAAACAAAACAAAAGATATTCCCTGTGAGATATAAATATACATACACATATATACATTATATGTATATAAAAAACAGGTCCAAACATGCTGGGAATGGAACGGAGAAGGAGGCTTAAGCCATAATGCCTTTCCAATCAGCATCCTTCTTCTGTTCACTCAAAAAATATAGAAATATTTAGACAGGAAATATTTAGCTTCCCAAAGGGAGGGCTGCTTCCATTCCCAGCCAACAAGGTATTAGAGTCATGTCAAGTGAGGTCGAACAAGTGCTCCTCAGCTTTAGTGTTGTGTTGATTTATCCTGTCAGCTGCTAGTTGACAGGCAGCTCAAAGGCTCCCTGAGCAGACATGGAAAGTGATAGGAAAGTGTTGGTTTAAATAAAGGGAGAACTTGTTCAATTGAAAGGCACCCTCTGCATCCTGCTAGGTGTTTCAAACCATCAAACCACGTCAAGGGGTTTGATGGATGAACTGTATTTTAGCTGTCAGTTAAGGTAGTCCATTGTCTCTTCTATTGAGGACTCTCATTGAGAGGACCTCTTTCATCCCAGAGATCATAAAAGAAGTGTCAATGGTAGCTGGTAAAACGGAGAGATAATTGTCAAATATGAGCACAAATGAGTTTGACTTGTTGCCATCATGCCTGGCTTTTATGAGACACAATCCCACTGCTTCTTTCATTTTGATTCAAATGATGTAGAAGCCACCTGTCTTTTCCAATAGCAGTCAGCAATATCTACTGTATGAATTCTCTTTTTTAGATTTACCCATCCCACCTACTTTTAACTTCACTGATTATAAACACGTGAGAGTCTCCTTTTAGGGGAGATGGGTGGCATAATAAGTAAGTAAGTAATAAAATTCTTTCCTCCTTATATGCCTGAAAATATTACATTTTAAGTGTCATTGTCAAATAAAAAGAGGCAAAAAAGATAAGTAAACTACAGCAGTAAGATTCATTTGTTGAAGATAAAAAGGCAGGTTAGGAGTTTATCTTGAGTTCAGAAAGTCAGAGAGACACAGTGGAGGCTAGGCAGAAGGTGAATAGAAACACAGCCCTTCACAGCCCTTCCTTCCCTCCTTCCTTCCTTCCTCCTCCCCTCCCTTCCCCCCTCCTTCCCTTCTTTATTATTTATACAAATAACTCAAGACAGCAACATATCCAACATATTCCTCTTTCCATTTAATAAGAAGAAATACCATTATATCTCCTTCAACTTCAATATCTCCTCATGATTACATGGACTGATCTGTGTTGTCTTGGCAAATATGAATGAGGCACGGCATTGCCTTTTCTGATATTTTGTTTTAAATCTCTTATTTAGAATCAAGTTGCAGTTTCCTGATAGTTATCTCAGGACCAACCACATCCAACGTTTGTCAGCCTTTTAAGTTCACCTACTTAATTGGGCCCAATCATGGATGCCATCAATGAGAAGTTTTTATTTTTAATAATTACACTTCTCCAGGCCCTCATCTAATGCAGACAGTAACAACAGCCATATTCAATGTGACTTGTACATAAAGTCACTGTAAAAAAATTGTATACTCCAGCAGAGTCTATTTCCTCATAATTATGAGTAGAATTAGCATCTGGGGGAAAAAATGGAATAAAAGCTTTTAGAAGTTTCCCCATGCTGTCATGGAATGGGGTTATGAACTAGGAGGAACAAAACTAAACTTTAATTCAAAAAACAAACAAACCCCTCACTGAAGAATAAAAACACCTCACAGCAAGAAAAAAGTTAAAAGAGTTGCTAGTCAGTCAATATAACAGTCAGCTTCTTCAGGTCCAAGCTGATGTTCCATCAAAGTGAAAACAATAAAATTCCAGTCAACTGAGACAATATATCCAGAAGCTTTGAACCACATGCTTTGAACCTTGAGTCATGCTCAAAGAGAAAACTTTTTATTAGAGAGGGTGGATACCACAGATTTATTTGGGTGATGCCTCGTCTGGTTTTAGGGTCATCAAGACATTTGGGACTACTTTTAAGTAGAAATTCAAGACAAATATATTGCCATCTCGTAGCAATATAGATTGGGTAGTCCCAATCTATTTTAAAAGGAAATCCTTCTGGATTGTTCATGTGGGCTTGCTAGTTGTAGTGGCAAATCCATACTTTATCCTCCTAGCTGATTTAATAGAAAAAGTATTTCATCCTCCTTGTATCCAGAAAAGAGGCAGCACGCTTTAAACTGAAAAACAAACTCCTTTTCTAATTTGCCAGCAAAAGTATCCAGCAAAGCATCCTGGAAAAGCATTTTTTAATAAACTCCAGGCCAATGATGTGATAAAAGGTTTGGCTGACATTTGACTTGAAAGTGACATAAAGACATGATTTCATGACTAATTATCTGGCATAAAATATAATCCGGTTTTATCATAGTTAGTGTGCATACTATTGGAATGTATAAACTGAACAAATAGTACTAATGTTTGACTTCCTTTCTTTGCCATGAAAAAGTGGATGGATTGGTCTATTTGGATACATACTACTGTGTTGTGTTTATCAGAAACATATATATGGATTAGCTTCTCTGGTCACCTATGAGATGCTTAGCTTGATAAGATCTATGAGATTAATATGATTTATATAATATAAAGTCAGTCCCCAGAGCCTAAATACTGCAGAAATTAGAAGATATCAAACATATAATTCATTGCAGTCTGTATTCAGGTCTAATTAAAAATGAAATCTAAGTAAAATAAAATAAACAAATGTTTAAATTAGTTTACTTAATTTTTTAAGCAATTGTCCTAAGCATATTGGTAGGCTGAAACAGCCTTTTTCAATAATTTTATCAGATTAGAGCCATTTTTCAAACAAATATGTGAAGCAGTTGATGGAAAAGTTTCATTTTGAAAGAATGGTTAATAGTACTTTTTATTAAATCTGGCAATGCTGATTTACAGAAATTTCTCAGTATAGTTAAAATGAGCAAGATATTTCTTGCAATTGGAGGAAGAAAACATATTTTTTTAAAAGTCTTGAATTGCAGATTATGAGACTAGCACTGAATTGCCATTGCCTAAGTTTCACGCAGTCATAACACTTCAAAAACGTAACTGGTAGGGAACTTGGATCAAAGATATCTCTAAAGTTATTCATGTGGCTATATCTCACCAGTAAGTCATTTGGTACAATCTGCTACCGTAGAACAGAGGTAGACTGAGAAAAGGGTTAAAAGAACAATTTTCTGGGTCATTCCAGATCACCAGAACTTCCTGCTAAAGAAGTCCCAAAATCTCACACACTATCTTCTAGGCAGCTTCTAGTTAAGTATATGGTGGCTTTAAAGAAAGTGGTTATTGACTTTTGCCATTGTATTCTATATTCTATATTCTATATTCTATATTCTATATTCTATATTCTATATTCTATTCTATTCTATTCTATTCTATTCTATTCTATTCTNATTCTATATTCTATATTCTATATTCTATATTCTATATTCTATATTCTATATTCTATTCTATTCTATTCTATTCTATTCTATTCTATTCTATTCGACTCGACTCCATTCCATTCCATTCTTTCACTCCACTCCAACCAACTGAGCTTTAACTGATATAAACTTGTGTATTTTTGTATACTTTTATAAGGTACATTGTGTACCTTGTCTTTTTTTGGGGGTGGGAGGGGGATACACTTTAGTATTTATTCTTCAGAATTTTTATTCACTTCCAACAATGTTAACATATAGCAAATGGTAATGGTTATTTTTTAACCTTGGGAAAACTTTCAGTTCTTCATGTAACAAACCCTCAGGTATTTGGCACTGAGGAAGAGCAAAAATGTTTAGAAAAATGTGAAACTTTGTTCTCAAAGAATGAGAGAGAAAGAAAACCGGTTTGGTGTTGATGTGCAGGAAACATTAACTACTCCCCTGTGTCTTTTTTCTTTTTCTTTTTGGTGGGTAGGAGAGTTCTTAACTTTAATTTTGTTTGTCTGTTGATTCTAGCAATTTCGTTCTAGTGTTTAAATGTGCTTTACCATGTTAGCTTGCTATAGACTAATCTCTGAATTGAGCTCTTTAGCTCTGAATAAGATGGTATCTGGTATTTCACCCACAATCTTGAATGCAATTGTACAATCATTCTGTATGAAACGTCAATATTGTGCAATGTTGTGCAAATTAACTGTTTATGAATAGTATCAAGGTTGCATTTAGAGACAGTATAAAAATGCCTCAGCCTACAGGACCTTTAACAATGTTCAGCTAAGCATAATGAGTGTACTTTGCACGTGAAAAGATGTGAAGACATCAATTGCTAATCAGAGGAAAAGCAGATTGAATGAAGATAATGAGAACAGAGTAGGAATCGATCTTAGAATAGAAAAATGGAATAGTGTTGAGTTTGCATAGAATGATTATTGCTGTGCAAGGATTTTGATCATTGGTGTGTTTCATTGTTATATTAAAAATGTATGGTAATATTTGCCAGTGGAATTTTATTTTCTGTTTCAGTTTGGATTTCATTTTATCACACTTACATGCTCCAAATCAAGTGGATCTCTAAGCAATTTGCCTTCTGGGGGATTCACTCCTCTACTGGTGGATCTTCTTGACCAATAGCAGGTATTAGCAATAGCAAGAGCACTTAGATTTATATACTGCTCCACAGTGCTTTACAGCTCTCTCTAAGCAGTTTACAGAGTCAGCATATTGCCCCAATGATCTAGGTCCTCATTTTACCAAACTTGGAAGGAGGGAAGGCTGAGTCAACCCTGAGCTGGTGAGATTCAAACTGCCAAATTGCAGGCAGTCGGCAATCAGCAGAAATAGCTTGCAGTAACCACTGCATTCTAACCACTGTGCCACCATGGCTCATTAGATTCAGTATGAGCTCCAGGTAGCATGAAGTGGTTGGCTTTTGCTAGCTTAGGACAATGGGAGTTATAGTTCAAAGAGCCAGTTGATAGTAGATTGACTAAAACAATACATCGAAATCAAGAAAATTACCAATGACTGAAAAAGGAATCATTCGTCTATTCTCTAATTTCTACTTCTTTCATATCTTCCTCGGGTTTTTGTCAGAGATTTGTGCTAGGTTGCACAAGATGTCATTCTGGATCCAATGGGTTCGGCTGAATAAGACTGTGGCTGTTTGTGACTCAGGATCCTTGCCAATGAGTAATAACTTATTGGCAGGTCTGTAAAGAATCTTGCAATTTGTATTTTGTGGTTGATTTTCTCGAGTTTTCCAATTGCAGAAACGATTTTATTTTAACCACTTCCAGAATATATTTTGGATTTCAAGTAATTGTTGCCATATTATTTGCACTTGTATTAATAGCATTTATTTTTAGGACATATATTTTTTCATTATTTGTAAAATAACCCCCATCTTGTAACCTTCTTCTAGACTGGACCATCAAGAGGAGGAAATAACAAAGGAAAACTACTGAAAAGTGCCAGTTGATGAATCTCCAGATCAGTGTATAGGTTAAGAAAAGAAAATTGATTGCTTGGAAATCTTGCATGATTTTGGCAGTTTAAGAAATAATTTATATTCATTTAATGCTTAGGATGTAGGAATGTTTTCTAGGGCTGTTTTGGACATTCTGGCACTCACAGATGTTATATTCATAATAGATTAATGCCTCATCATGCATGCTGAAGTGCCCTGAAAATATGAGCAGTTTAAATTGTAAACATTTGATAGTCTTTGATGCTGTCTGTGGAGATTCTCAGTCATCCAGCTCATCGTTGTCTCAAAGATGCTTTTTCAAAAGGCAACTGGACTGTGTTTTCCCTCAGGAGGAAAAAGAAGACATTTTGCTTCTCATCCAGGAAGCTTCATCGGTTTTGGCAGGATGGGTGGGGTGTGATGGAAGATTTAGTTGTGACAAATGGGGGGAGGACGTGTTGGAAAGATCACATTTCTTTGCAGTTATCTGATCTTTAGCACTTTTCCCAAGTTCTCTTGAGGCCACTTGGTGGTTTATCTGTGTCCTCAGGGTTACCTGTATTAGGGTGCAAATGGGAATGGAGCCTCTTTGAAATTGCTGCAAGGGCTGTGTTGTAGGTAAGAACACAGGTAGTATTCAGCAAGTTCTGACCAGTTCTGGAGAACCAGTACCGGAAATTTTGAGGAGTTTGGAGAACCAGCAAACATCACCTCTGACTGATCCTGCCCCCATCTATTCTCTACCACCCAAGTCCCAGCTGATTGGCTGGGTCTTCTTTTGTTGCCCTGCACAGGAGAATGGATCTGAAAAGCCGGTGAGTGGGGTGGGGAGGAAATGGGATTTTGCAGTAACCTTCCCAGAGTGGGGTAGAAATGGAGATTTTGCAGTCACCTTCCTCTGCCATGCTCACCAAGCCATGCCCACCAGGCCAAGCCACACCCACCAAGCCATGCCCACAGAACCAGTAGTAAAAAAAATTGAATTCCACCACTGGGTATGAGATAGGTGTTGTCTTATCCTGCCCCCTCTGTTGAAAGGGTGCTGCTCAATGTTAACCTAAATGTCCTCTTTTACCCCTCTTTCAAAACCAGTGGTCCTGTCTGACCTTTTTGAAGTCTTTAAAGTATTACGTAAAACTTTGTCCCTTTTGTTAAGGGAAGCAATTCCTCTCTGTTGGCCTTCTGTACTCTTTCTTTAAATGTAATTCTAGAATGCTGATATCAAAGGATGTGAGTTAAAATTGAATTTGGGGAAAAAAAATAGATTTTGCAGAGTATGCAAGGAGAAAAAGCAGAATGAACAAGGAATGTGACAGTTGGGAGAAGGCCATGGTATCAAGGATAATTCAGTTTTCTCAAAGTCACTGAAAGATTACTCAGTACTTTCATTTTCTACATTGAAACAGAAAACTAATTTAATAATCAATAAAGGCACATTGACTGGAGAATGGTGATCCTATAGTGAGGCTGAGTTTTAAATACCCATGGCAAATGTTCAAGCTATTTAGATATGCGATCGTCTTTTGCCGCTTCAGTGGCAAATGTGTTTCGCCACCTTAGATTTTATTCAACTGGTCATGTTTGATATGGCTGTCATTCAAGGGGAAAGTGGATTATCTGAAATTCTCTAGCCAGTACTTCAGTGAATGTGGTTATTAGCATGACAGCCATCTTATTGTTTTGATGGTGAGAGAAAATATTAACCTAAGTAAATTGTGTGCAAATTCTTACCTGGTATGTAAATCTGTATCACGATAGGAGAAAAAGACCAACCATGTGTGCTCTCCAAGACCTTACAAGATTCAGTTTCAGAAGTGGTATTTAGCCAGTTCGAATAGGTTCTGGAGAATTGGTAAAGGAAATTTTGAGTAGTTTGGAGAACCAGAAAATACCACCTCTGATTGGCCCCTCCCTCATCTATTCGCTGCCTCCTGAGTCCCAGCTGACTGGCTGGATCTTCTTTGGTTGCCCTGCACAGGAGAACAGAGCTGGAAAACAGGTTAGTGGGGTGGGGAGGGAATGGGATTTTGCAGTAACCTTTCCTCAGGAGTGGGGGAATGGGGATTTTGCAGTATCCTTCCCCTGCAGTGAGGAGGAAATGAAGATTTTGGAGCATATCCTTCCTCTGGAGTGCGGTGGAAATGGGAATTTTACAGTATCCTTCCCCTATCACACTCCCAAGCCACGCCCACCAAGCCACGCCTACAGAACCAGTAGTAAATTTTTTTTAATACCATCACTGTTCAGTTCAATTTTAAAGGCCAACTGTATGATTTGATAGTGAATCAGATATGGAAAGTCCTTGCTTACTGACATTAAGGGGGCCTGGGAACTCCATCACTGAAGGAAAGCTCGAAAAGTGCAACATTATGTGATTGTGCCAACTTATATCATCAGTTCCAGAACTTCCAATTGCTAACATTAGGTGTCTATCACATCCTTATAGTATCCCACTGTAAGTATGTGTCCACCATTTGTGACCTCTTGCTGGCTTCCCCATTGACTTTATTTGTGAATGTTACAAATGGCAAATGCACGACCACTTTGAATTTTTAATTGTGAGGTGGTTGCCAGCACATAAATTGCAAACATAATTGTGATTGCAGAATGCTGTAATGTTTAATTGCGAGCTAGTTGCCAAGTGCCTACATTATGATCACATGATTGAAGGGATACTGTGAGGGATACATCTATAAGGACTAGTCATAAATCCTCCCCTCTTTGTTTAGCACTGTTTTGACTTTGAAAGGTCCTTGGAACAAATGGTCATTAGATGAGAACTACTTGTTCTTGGGCACACTGAATTTTAGATTCAAGAAAAGTGCAGCACAATTTCACTTTTTAAATTTATAATTCTGTTCTCTTTTAATCCTCAGAGCTGGGAGGAGGCCTTTGTGGGAGTTTCTGCCTCATGTGCCAGAATAATTTATCTCACTATTATGCAATTTAAGCCAGTGGGAAAGTGGGACATCGTTTGCTCTTCACCTTAAGAAACAAAATGCCTTGGACTGTCCCTGCTTTAACTTGCTTTTTCATGATACAGCTCTGTTTTGCTAAAGGATCAGCTCCTTCCATAGATAGCATCAACAGAGGGGAAAAAACTGCTGAAAATAAATGGGCAATGTTGCCCTGCATATAAGGGGCATGAAGGTCTGAGAAAAAAATCGCACACCATTCTTGTGATAAGTCCAGTACAACACAATCTACTTCTAGGTACACCCATTATTCTATAATTAATTTAGTGGCAGCTCTTTTGCTATTTCAAAAAGAAGCAAAGGTAGTTCTCATTGTGAAAGTTTTGTCTTGTCAAATTTAAGTGCTATCATTATCCATTATTTTTCTAGTAAGATAAAGTGCTCTTGATACAATTCGCTCTCTAATTTTTTAAACCCAGAATAACACTGCCAGAAAGCATTCAAGAAAGTAATAAGGCAGAGAATATAATTCAGTTAATTGAGACAACTTAACAGGGCAGGATTTCCCCCCACCCCACAGAACTTTGCTGATTTTTTTTTAAAGAAAAGGAAAGAAAAAGAAAAGAAATCCAAAAGAACAAACTTTCTGAATAGGAAAGAATATGAAATGTTGTACATTCTGACACGACTTTGAACCAGTGGTGGGATTCAAAAATTTTTACTATCAGATCTGTGTCACTTGGTGGGCATGGTGTGGCTTGGTGGGCATGGCTTGGTGGGCATGGCAGAGGAAGAATACTGTAAAATCTCCATTCCCTCCCCACTCCTAGATGAAGGTTACTGCAAAATCCCATTCCCTCCCCCATCCCACTAACCTGTTTTCCAGCTCCGTTCTCCTGTGCAGGGCAACAAAAGAAGACTCAGCCGATCAGCTGGGACTCAGGAGGAAGAGAATAGATGAGGGTGGGGCCAGTCAGAGATGGTATTTGATGGTTCTCTGAACTAGTCAAAATTTTTGCTACCGCTTCTCCAGAACTGGTCAGAACCTGAAGATTACCACCTCTGCTTTGAACTATTCTAAAATAATTTCTAACAATGCTCAGCATAGCAAAGCTGATGGTTTAAGTACTTATAAACCATTTGTTTAGTGAGGAATTAAAGTGACAACAAAACTGAAAAGGTGATTTACAACTGATCCTCACACTTACAGCTGTCCCAGCAGTTGTAATGTTCGTGTGATTTAGATGCTTGACAACCAGCATGTACTGTATTTACAGTGGTTACAGCATCCTGGGGTCATGTGATTTGCCTTTGCAAACTTTCCCAGCTGCCTTCCAACAAGAAAGGTCAATGGGGAAAGGAGGATTGGCGTAGTGACCATGTGATTTGTTAAACAACTGCAGGGTTCACTTAACCAACCATGACAACCCAGGACCCAGATTGTTGGGCACAATATGCTGACTGTAAGCCACTTAGAGAGGGCTGTAAAGCCCTGAGAAGTGGTATATAAAATTAGTACCACAAGAGACAGGAGTCAAAATAGGCAAGAAAATGTTAAGAGAACACATACCAACTCTAGATGAGTTCAGATTGCCAGCACCACATGGATTACACTCCAAGGTCCTGAAGAAGCTGGTAGACCATTGAACAAAATCTTGCAAATTTTTTAGTAGGGTTTCCTTCCTAAGCAGGGGGTTGGATTAGAAGACCTCCAAGGTCCCTTCCAACTCTGCTATTCTATTCTATTCTATTCTATTCTATTCTTATTCTTATTCTTATTCTTATTCTTATTCTTATTCTTATTCTTATTCTTATTCTTATTCTTATTCTATTTTATTCTACCCTACCCTACCTTATTCTAGAACACCAGGGAAATACCAGAGGACTGGAAAAGAGTTGATGTGGTTCCAGTCTAAAAAAGGGAGGGGGAATAGATCCAGGGAACTACAGACAAATTAGCCTGACATCTATACCTGGGAAAATCCTGGAAAAGATTATTTGCACTTTTGTGAGCACCTAGAAATGAACAAGATCCTTACTAGAAGAAGTAACAGGTGGCAGATCATTAAAGAGAGATCCAACATAGATCTAAGGAGAAATTTCCTGACAGCGAGAACAATTAATTAGTGGAACAACTTGTCTCCAGTAGTAGTGGGTGCTCCACCACTGGAGGCTTTTAAGAAGATATTGAGGGTCTCCTGCTTGAGCAGAGGGTTGGACTAGAAGATCTCCAAGGTCCCCCTCCAACCCTATTATTCTGTGTTCTGTATTCTAAATTGGCTTGGACATAAGAGTGAAAAAAAAAAAGGTTGTAGCTTCCATGAATTCTCTTTGCAACAAGTAGGTATATATCTTATGCAGAAAAAACAGAAAGAACAGAAGCTGCATCAGAGGTGGTATTCAGCTGGCTTGGACCAGTTCTGGTGTATCGGTTGTGGAAATTTTGACCAGTTTGGAGAACCGGCAAATACCACCTCTGACTGGCCAGGGCCAGTCACTCAGTCACCCACCCACCCCCACCATTACCTCTCCTATATTTCCTTGTTTTTTAGTTCAGCTGATTCACAAGGCAGTGTGGATTGCCACTCCTCAGCTGAGCTAAAAAACAACCAGTGTTGACAAAGGTCGTTCTTTGAACCCTGCGTGTGAGCGCAAAGCTCGCGCACACATGAACCACGAGGAAAAAAAATTGAAAATCCACCACTGAGCTACGTCGGCTTGAAATGAGCTCAGTAGAAATCTTATCAAAGTATTTGGCTTCAGCAGTCAGCCATTAGTTTATATCTTAGCAATCAAAGGTCTGACACATCAGCTCAACCATGGAATGAAAAATATGGTGATAAATCTTACTGGATTTCCAACTGCAGTAGTTAAGTCTGATAGACAAGAAAATGTATGACTTGATATTATTTTGTTGATATCTTTGACCTTGCTCCAGCTTCTAATGTAATAAAAATAAAAGAATTTGTTCCTGGCAATTTCTTCCATCATTTTGTTGATGTTCTGGGAATTAAAATGACACTTTATAAAGGAATATGATAAATCTTAGGAATTAAAGCCGAAGACGACTTGATTACTATCAGAGTTAGCTCTGCTTTCATTCCTTAATTTCTAGTAAAACTGGCAGGAAAGAAACAAAGCCCAGGGTTTTTAATATCCATCTTTCCTGCTGTCTATAAAATCTTTGTTGAGCTTTTTATATAGATGTATTATGCAGACTTCCCCCCATAATTGCATGCATTTTCCTTTGTTTTCTTATCTTTTAGTAGGAGTCACTATTTTCAAGAAATTCAAATGGGTACAGTGAATGTATTCTTCAACCATTATTTTGAAATCCAGCAATTTGAACTACCATTATTCCATGTTGATAAGTATCTGAATAGAATTTCAGCAGTTGGAATGCATCATAGTTAATGTTGCCAATATGTATATGTGTTCAGAATGAGCTATTTCTTAAGCAAGATTGTGCATTATATCAAAAATATATGCCTAGCATACAGCACCATATACAGAAGTTTAAAATTAAGGTAATAAAAATTATGTGATTTATCCTTTTCAAAAAACACACGCGGTTTCAGACAGAAACTTTATCAGAACCTCAAAGTTTCAACTGCTTGGACACGGGTACAGTATTTACAAAACTGAGTCGTACTTCTGACTCGGTGCCATCTAGATTGTAAAATAAACCTCCTTCTCTTCTCCCTATATATCAGTGACTATATCTCAAATGATCTGTTAAAATACTGAAGTTTGCAGATGATACAACAGTGATTGGTCTCATTTGAGAAAACGATGAATTCGCATACAGACGGTAGATTGTACAACTTGCCTTGTGGTGTAACTGGAACAATCTGGAATGGGAACACAGACTCCAGAGTGTAATTAGGACTGCAGAAAAAACAAATACTACCAACCTGCCTTCAATCAAGGATCTGTACACTGCACAAGTCAAAAAGAGGGCTGTGAAAATATTTACAGACACCTCACATCCCAGACATAAACTGTTTCAACTCCTACCCTCAAAATGACGCTCTAGAGCACTGCATACCAGAACAACTAGACCCAAGGACATTTTTTCCCGAATGCCATCAGTCTGCTAAACAAATAATTCCCTCAACACTGTCCAACTATTTACTAAGTCTGTATTACTATTAATCTTCTCATCACTCCTTATCACCCATCCCCTCCTACTTGTGACTATATAACTTTGTCGCTTGTATCCTTATGATTTATAATGACTGTGTCCTAGTATGATTTGATTGCTTATTGTACTTATGACTATTATTAAATGTTGTACCTTACAATTCTTGACTAATGGATCTTTTCTTTTATGTACACTGAGAGCATTTGCACCAAGACAAATTCCTTGTGTGTCCAATCACACTTGGCCAATAAAGAATTATATTTTTTTCTGAGGACCAAATTTAAAAAAAAAACCAAATAAAAAGATTGATTGGTTGATTCATTAATGTTATTCTTAACCCATTCTGGACAAACAAATTTTAGAGTAGGATATAATCAATAAAATTAATAGAAACCTGTAAGACATTTCTCCAAAACCATTTCTCAAAATAATTGCTATGTACAAAATATTTCTTTCAGAAAAAGCCAGAATGTCCCATAGTACGTCATTCGTGACATGTATGTCACAGATTTGCCAGCACCACTTAGATAGACATCTATGTAGATTGTTTTGAGTTGGGTTCCACTACTGAGTAGAAGTAGTGGAACCTAATGACATGCCAGGCCTTCAGATTCTCTGAAAGTCTCTGTGGAAGTCATGTGAGAAGGCCCTCCTTTTGCATGGTGTCTGAAGGTCCCCCTCACACATACGTGCTAGTTGTTTCTGGCTCTAGGGGGCAGTGCTCATCTCCGTTACAAAGCTGAAGAACCAGCGCTGTCCAAAGAAGTCTCCATGGTCATGTAGCTGGCATGACTAAATGCCGAAGGTGCATACCTTCTCACCAAAGTGGTCCCTATTATTCTACTTGAATTTTTACATGCTTTCAAACTGCTAGATTGGCAGAAGCTGGGACAAGTAACGGGAGCTCACTCCATTACGTTTTGCCAGAGATTCGAACTGCTGAACTGCCGAACCGCCAACCTTTTTGATTGACAAGCTCAGTGTCTTAGGCACTAAGCCACCAAGTCCCAATGGTGTCTGGAACCTTGCAAAAATGTGCAAGAACAGGGTGTTCTTTCCTGTTTTTTTCTGGAGGCTACAAAGTCACACAGGAGCACACTCCAAGTTTATACAGTACAGAGCTGCCTTGGATAGGCATATCAAAAAAAAATTTCAATTATGTCAACATTTATTTATTTATTAAATAAATTTGATGTAATGCATTGTTCTTTGTTATGAATTGTTTCTTCTCTCTCTCTCTCTCTCTCTCTCTCTCTCTCTCTCTCTCTGTGTGTGTGTGTATGAGCAAGACAAATATCCTATAGATGTCAGTTAAGTGGTTCTAAAAATTTTTTTTTTTTTGGTTAAGTTGTATTGATTTTTAAAGACAACAAAAACAAACAAAAACATAAAACATCCAACTTTCTTCATACATATACAAGCACTGTGTCGTTGTTTTACAAATTTTTTGTGCCTTCGATTTCATAAGTTCTCAATTACAGTTACATTACTAATAACTATATTATCAATCCAAAAATTGAATATCCTGGTATTATTATTAATCATCATCTTTGACATATATTTTTGTTCATTCATACTTTGGCGAGATAGCTATATTTACTAGTTTATTTTATAACAATTCATATAGTCTCCCAAAATCTATCTAAAAATCATTATATATATAAAATAAAAAAAGAAAAGAAATACATCTTTATATATCATTATTCTAAAATTCTACATATTCTATGATTATATTTTGTTATCTAAAACCATTGATAGAAACGGTGCAAATTTTCTAAATTGTTTATTCTCCTTGTTCCTTTAATTTCAAATGTCATCTACTCATTGTCAGCACATTCCAGTCATTTTCGTTGATAGTTTCCTCCTGCGATGGTATTTTTCTCATTTTTCGCAATTTAATCAAATAAAATCCTCGCTGCATGTAATACATTTAACAATCAAATATTTTAAAATCTTGCTGTATGTATCAGGTAGATTCCCAATAAAAAGTATCTCTGGTTTTAAATGTAATAGCTTTTTAGTCATTTTTTATCAACCATGGTGTGGATTTAGTCCAATATTTTTTTTGCATCCGCACAAGTCCACCACAATATGGTAATATGAGCAAGTGTCTAATGACAATTCAACATCTTTCGATTTATTCTTGAACATTCTTGCTATTCTTCTCGGGGGAAAATGCCAGCCTGGTAAAACATCTATATCAAATTTTCTTTAACAGCTGTTGTTCATTTTATAATTTTGAAACCACAATTTTTGCCATTTCTCTTAGATCAATCCCTTATCAAATTCTTCCCAAAGCAATCATTGTTCTCTTAACTTGAATCTTCTTCTATTTAATTTTCCTACTAAGTCCATTCAATTTTTAATCACCTTTTCATCCAGTACCTGGTCAAAAATCTTATCTAAGTCAGTCAGATTTATCATAAAAACCTTTCTGTTTTGGATCTTTATCATATCTTGAATGTATTTGCAGTATGAAAAACCAATTCCTCTTTATCCTTGTTCCTCTAGTTTTTGCATAGATTTAAGTTCACCCTTTTCATTCAAATTTCCCCCATAATCTAACTTTTGTTCCTTCTTTTATGTTATAGTATAGTAAAATGCTTCAATAGTCGATTACTGGACTGAAATTTTTGAATAAGCATTGTCTTTAATCTCTCCCAATTTAACCACAAGAGTTCCTGTTATATGATGTCTTTCTAAAACAACCTTGTTTTATGTGGTCTTTTATTTATACGCATAAAAGACATGCCACCCCAACAACAGATCATGTCCTTTCTAATCTCACAAGCTCGTATTTCTTCATGGTGATCCATTCCATTAGCCCAGTCAAGTTTGTAGCTTGGTAGTACAACTCCCATTAGGCAGATCAATCCTCCTCTAATTCCTAGCATTTTGTAAAGTTTTAACTTTATTCTCTCTTTCTTACGCTTGCCGTATATATTTCAACACAATTTTGTTTTATAATCTTCAAAGTAGTCCCTTTCAAGCCTTAATTGGTATTTGTTTTGAATTGGTATTGTTTGAAACAAATATAGAATTCTGGGTAAAATATTCATTTTGATTGTTGAAATTCTCCCTGTTAGTGTCAATTGTAGGTTCTCCCATTTCGTCAGTGGTTTCTAAGTTTTTGATATGCCCCATCCAAAAAGGTTCACCATCACTACTACTTCTGTTGACTGCTGGCTATAGTTTGGCAGTTCGATTCTCACCAGGCTCAAGGTTGACTCAGCCTTCTAGGCTTCTGAGGGAATCAGCACCCAGATTGTTGGAGGCAATAGCCTGACTCTGTAAACTGCTTAGAGAGGGCTGTAAAGCACTGTGAAGCAGTTTATAAGTCTAAGTGCTATTACTATTGTGTTTCTTAAATGCTAGAAGGACACATAAATCTTCTTGTCTGTGATGTTTGAGGGCTTGATCTTCTTGTCCCTTTCAGCTGTTTGAAGGCTATAATTTTGTCCAATCAGCCTCAAAGTTAGGTATTGCTAGTTCCCTCAGTCCCTCTTTGTAGTTTCTAGCCTGCTGATCATCTTCTGGAGACTAAACGGGAAGTGGCAAGTTGCCACAATAAAGCACCAACCTTTTGTACCATCTTTACTTGCAAGTTGCCTCCCTGTTTAAGAAAAAAAAAACCCTCAAAGGTAATATAAACTGTAGAAATTCTGGAGTGATTTTTGCGGCATTAGGGAGAAATCTTCCTATTTGCTTCTGGTAAACAAATATTTGATGACTAATTTTCCTCAGCATTGCAGGCATTTGGGGATCAAGATCATTATCCATGGTATCCAGTGGTTTACCAGAGCACATACAATTTGCTCTGAAAAATTGCCAAATGACCCTTCCAGTCTCCCAAGTTTGCCCATCCTCTTTCAAATGTTTGATGGTTACTTCCATAGGGGTTGGGTGGGTAGGAAGAGGAAGGAGAATCTTTTCTGTTCTTTTCTGCTTCTCTGCAATTGCACAACAATATGACATTTCATTGCTTTGAGCATTGAGGGTCTTTAAAACAGACCATAAACTTAGTTTTTCAAAATGTTGTTATTGTTCCTCCAGCTGCAACATATGCTTGCTTTTAATATTATATAAATCAATATACCATTGATATTTATAGAGTCCTTCTTGAAGAGGGATGGCTACCATGTTGGGTGTAGAAGAAAGCTAAGAAAATGTTTTTAATCAAAATGAGTATGTTGGCCAAATTCAGGCCACGTTAAAAAAAATCCAGCTTTTTGAAAATGGAATCTGGATCACAGCAACACACACTTCAAGAGCCCACCAGAAAAAAATTCCTCTTTGTCCATGGTGATGTCCCATTTACTAGATTCAGACCTAACTGGATATATGAAATAGCACCAACGTTGCAATGTGTAAGAGGGATATAAATTGTCTACTATATAAATGAGGAGTCACAACATGTGACTGTAGCATCACATCCCTTGACTATAGTGGTATGGTTTTCTTGCATTTTTGTAGTAAATTTGTATGTACCATGTTTCCCCAAAAACCCTGTCTTATATTTTTTTGCCACCAGGTCTTAATTTCGGGGGATGTTATCCACTGACTAACCTCACTTGCGCATGTCGCCCCTAGCCTCCTTTTTGCTGTTAGAGGCCTTCTGGAACTTCATTTTCTGCAGCTAGCAAGGCTTTCCTGAAGGCCTCTGCAGATGATAACAGAGCTCTGGATCGATCTGGAGCTTTGTTATCAGCTACAGAGGCCTTCAGGAAAGCCTGCCAGACTTACCTGCTGCAGAAGAAATGGGCTGGCAAGGCAGTTATCAGGGTGTGTGAGGCCTGGCTACAACTGTCCAAAGGAAAGTAGTAGGGCAGCTCCACCCCCCATTCCCACCCAACCTTAATTTGTACCCATGCACTCTGGAGTGAGTGGGTTCTTAATTGGGGCTTATTTGGGGGGGTAGGGTTTATTTTGGGCTCACATGTAAAAATTAACTTAAGATTTACCAATTTTTCCACATTTTGTTCAAGGCTGAACTTCCTCTTTACCCACACCCTGAAGCTTTTGTGTGTCTGGCAAAACATAAAAGCCTCTGCATTTTATTTGCACATGGTTTTTATGTCTGTGTGAACTTTGTGTCAAGATTTGTGATCTGTAATTTCTCAAATGTCTTCTTTCCTCATGGGAAAATGTCTGCCTTTCTAGTGTAATGTCACAGAGTTTGAGAATGTATTTGTTGAGTTCGCGGAAAGAGAGACTTGAGACCAGCGTGATTTTCAGCTCTTTTATTAGTAGCTAGGTTCCGTTTGACTGCGGAGCCATGGCAGCCTGTTTTATAGAGGCTGCTCGCAGCTTGCAGCCAATGACGGCTTGTTGAAATCTCCCGCCGCTCAGGCGGGCCAATCATATGGCGGCAATTGTTGACCAATCACCGTCGTTAATAACACCAATCAGATTCGAGTATTTTTGGACCAATGGGAACAGGGTATTATGAGTATGCTAATATGTAACACCCCTCCCCTCTTGGTTAGATCCTACGTTACGTAGTCATGTAAGTAGGCGGGGCTTTTGTGTAGTCTACTTGACCTGCACAGTTTAGTTGCATCCTTGTCTTCGGCAGGTTCGGATGGGATCACTGTTTCTCCCATCCTTCTCTGTGGAATCTCCTGGAAGGTGGAGTCAGCCATGCTGCTCCTGCCTGGCCTATCTGGGTGGTAGAGTTGGCCCGGCTGCTCCCTTCCGGAGTGGCTTCTTGATGTTTTTCCACTGCCTGTTCTTCTCTACCGAAGTCATCTCCAGGTAAGTAGTTGTTTCTTTCTTGGTTTATTT
>BHFT01050844.1:0-23935 GCA_004320025.1 Laticauda laticaudata
TTCCTTTCCATTCTTTTCCGTTCTATTTATGCAAATTTGGGGCACTTTTGAGAGCGGATAACAACGGATGGAGCCATCCCCGAAATTTTGCTCGTCTGCTGTGTCCTTTTTGCATATGTTTTGCATCCGTCGACCAATGTGACCTAGCCTTAAGTAACCTTAGAAAGGAAGCTTGTGATCAAGCCCTGCTCCTCCTCCCTCCCCCCCACAAAAAAAATCTCTCAGGAGAGGAAAGAAGTTGCTTTTTCTCTTTCACAAACAACATCCTTGTAATGTCTGAATAAGGAGCTAGCTGTTTGTGGATCAGGACTGAAATCCACTTGGGTCCTGGTTTGTTCCAATCAGCATTGGCTGAAACAAGCCCCATCCCTGTGTTCAGGGACATAATGCAAGACGTTCTATCCAGTTGTTTTCATATCCAAAGGAAGCAGAAAATGGTGGTGGTGGAGGAATCGTCTTATAATCTCAACCCTTTAAAGCTGGGAAGGACTTTTATGGCATCTTTGGAGTTTAGCCCGCCTACGGCAGAATGTTTTTATTTTCAAAAGTGATTTCATTTTACCTATTGGTCGCTTGTTTTCATTTCTTAGATGTTCTGCTTCACATCTTGTCACCTTCTGTGCTTCAGCTAGAAATAGAGGAAATGCAAATAATACTTATAATAAATAATTATAACTAACAAATTAATAATTCTGTTTAGCACAAAAACACAGAATTGATGGCAAGTGCAGTAGGGGTTTGTGAGAAGGCCATCTTATCCACTGCTTTAAATGCAGAGGTACAAGATTTTCTGTGCACATTTCAAGTGGTACATATCAGAAACAGCACCTGTGCCTTTTGACCCCTGGACAGAACAAACAGGGTCTGGGAATGCTTTGGTCTCTGCATAAAGTGCACGTGGTTCTCGATTAACCACCATTTGCTCTGTGATCATTTGAACTTGCAATAGTGCTGAATGAGTGGTACTTAGGAATCGTCCTCAAAATTATGGCCGTTGCAGAGCCTCTGTGGTTTATATGAACTATAAAATGCAGGTGTATAGCAATTAGCCTGGATTCCACCCATCACAGTGTCACTTCACTGTGATTTGTGACCTTACCTGCTGTTTTCCCACAAGCAAAGGCAATGGGGAAGTTGGGAGCATGTGAGGTCCTTGCTTACTGGTAGTACCTGAGGCCTGCTGATTGCCATCATTAAATGCTGTGGTCCAGTGAACCCCATTGCTTAGCAATGAATATTCTTGCCCCAATTACTTCCTGTATTTTAGCAGTGGAAAAGTCAAGGTTGGTGGGATATACTGCATTGGTATAGCAGTAGTGGCTAAAAAGGGGAAAGAAAGGTGATGGGGAGATCAGGGTGGGGAGCCAGTGCCATGGGGGCAGGTGAGAGATGTTGCACTCTTAGCTCCTGAGGAGAGAAACATGACTGTGTGTGCTTGCCTTGCCCTACTCATCCCATCAGGCTTTGTCTCATCTGGGGCTTGGGAATAATCAACATATTCCTGGTTTTATTTCTGCCAAACTGGTTGACTCTAAAGTGGAGGTCTCCAAACTTGGCAACTTTAAGACTTGTGGACTTAAACAGCTGGCTGAAGAATCCTGGGAATTGAAGTCCACAAGTCTTAAAGTTGCCAAGTTTGGGGACCCCTGTTCGAAAGGTTTAGTGGAACTCTCAGAATGTGATGGGTTTGTTTTCAAATTAAGAATCATTAAGTTTTCTGTTCTGCATACGCGCCAGAACAAAAGGATCAATTTTTCCAAGTTGGAATCCACCACGGAACAGACTTCTCTCCTACCAGAAGTATCTCCCCAGTTAAAAAACATAAAGAGGCACTTACTATTTTATCTCAAGGCCTGACATTTATCTGCAGGCATATAACCACTTTAGCACATAAGACAAATTAAAATTAAATTACATGGACTTTTCAAAAGACTAATAAAAAGACCAAAGTCTAAAACATCCCACCATGCACAATGTGGCAGCAATATCACACTAAAGTAATATTCTACCTCTCCTGTGGTCCTGGTGGTCTGATGTTTTTTGGTTGATATACCCAAGTGGTCGGTTTGAAATAGAACTTCTCCCAACTGAGACTGAGGCAGGTAAATGGGCAGTTTGCACTGCTTGTTCCAGGGTTGGACTCTTTCTCAGCTGATCTAAGGGAGGCGGGGTTGACCGAGCTGAAATAGAAGCAGGAAAACAGTATTAGCTTAGGTCCTCCTTTAAGGATTCCTTGGAAATCTACTAATTCACTTGAAGAAGTCATAGCAATAGCACTAGCAACAGCACTTAGACTTATATACTGATTCACAGTGCTTCACAGCCCTCTAAGTGGTTTACAGAATCAGCCTCTTGCCCCCTACAATCTGGGTCTTCATTTTACCCACCTCGGAAGGACGGAAGGCTCAGTCAACCTTGAGCCTAGTAAGATTTGAACTGCCAAATTGCAGGCAGCTGGCAATTAGCAGTAGTAGCCTGCAGTACTGCACTCTAACCATTGCACCACCGTGGCTTAAAACTTTCTCAAACAGAATTTATCTGTAAAGTTAGATGAAAGTATTTCCCCTTTTTCATTTTAAAAAAAGAAAACTCTTTGTTAAATCTTTATCTTCAGCCACTAATTCTCTTCTTATTTTCCTCTCTCTTTTAAGGAGGAAAGGATCCAGTAATATTGGATCTGCCAGATTTAGGTGGGATGGATAGGATTTATCACTTAAATTTATTCATGATACAGCATTAATGTTTTGTAGTCATTTTCGTAAGACAACAGCTTAAAAAGAGAGCTTGAATAATTAGGAAATTGCTTTAAGTTCGAGGAGTCTTGTTATCTGGTTGGAAAAACAGACTGTGTATCCTCATTGCACAGAATTAATTCTGAGTTTTTTGGGAAAAGAATAAACACTTTCAATTATGTTTAATTATGGTGTTAATGTTATAATATTATGGGATTTCATTAATCAGATCACTGAAAATTCTAAAAAGTAGTACCATTATTTTTTCAGAAAGTTTTTTCTCCCAAGTGAAATATGTTCTGGCAAGTTTTTGAAATAGGTTATGAAATTATTCAAAAAACAAAGCCACCAGTAGATATATTAGCGAAGGGCACAAATAATATTTTGAATGTTTAAGTTTGAAATACATTGTTTTGAGCTCGAAATATTTTTGGAATCATAAAAGAGGACTGGAGCAATTCTGGTAAAGTTGGACCAACTGTTTTGAATTTGAGAAGAAGCATCCAGTTTTGAAACATGCTGAATTTGAGATGTTTTGATTACCACTACAAAGCAGGCAAAATAATGTGTAATTATAGAGTAAAACCAACCAAATACAATTGTACTTGAAACCAGAGAATGCAAAATAATATTTTCTTTATACCAAAAAATGTAGTACAATCGTTCAGGATCTTTCAACAGTGACAGCACTCAGAAGATCCTATTCATAGACTTCAATAAATCTAGAGCCACTCAGGTCCAATCTAGGCCTGCAATTTATCACAGCTTTTGTAAGCTTGTACCACTGTTGTCTGATGGAGAGTATTTAATCAACACCTCATTTGCAATGAGATAAAGCTTTCAATAATGATGCAAGAATCGGGTTATGACTTATGGCCACAATTGAGCCCAAAATTTCAGTTTCTAAGCAAAACAAGTGAATTTTGTCCCATTTTACATCCTTTCTTATCACTGCAGTTGTTAAGTAACATGGTTGTTAAGTGAACCTGGCTTCCTATTGACTTTGCTAATCAGAAAGTTGCAAACAGTAATCACATGACCCCAGGACCGTGCAACCGTCAAACATACAGATAAGAGATTATCAGTTGGAGGGGACCTCGTAGGTCATCTATTCCGCCCAAGCATACATGGCTGTTGCCAAGTGTCTCAATTTTGAACATGTGACCACAGGGATGCTACAGTGGTCTTAAGTGTGAAAAACAATCATAAGCCACTTTTTTCAGTACCGTTGTAACTTTGAATGGTCATTAAACAAATGGTTGTAAGTCAAGGACTATCTGTATATCCAGCCAGAAATATATGAGAGTCTGGGAATCTAGATTCCTTCTTTGGTATGAGGTTGTTTGCATTTATACCTGATGACTGGTACTCTTAAGGTAGAAAACAGACTACTCTCAAGTCAGGGATTTTAGAAATTATATCTGCAATTTCCTGACTAAGATCTAGTATGGTCCAAAATTCAAGGACTTTCAGCACAGAGGTTTTCATATCCGATATGGAGAAACAGAGCAGGGCATATAAAAATGTTGTGCTTTGCATAAACCTGTGCTAGCATTACTGTTTGGAGAGCAGAGATTTATGCCAGGGGTCTCCAACCTTGGCAACTTCAAGGCTTGTGGACCTCAATTCCCAGAATTCCTCAGCCAGCTTTGCTCTGATTTATAGAACACATATTACATTGTGGAACACATGACAATTATAAGGAATGTGAAAGGATTAATTCTTTACCTTGAGAGAGCTGTGTTTTTAGTGATCTTGCATCTGTGGTAAAAGTGGAACCAACTGCACTATTTTGGGACAAACTAGTACTTGCTGGAGTTTCTGTTCCAAATGATGTTAATGAATTTCCTGCATCGACAAAAGAAATATTATTTTTACTACTTTTAAAAAACATTTTAACAGATGAAGTCACTCAGACACTTTGGGTGTTGGCTATGTGTTGTGAGCTCTATATGGTTTTGCCCTTGAAGGCCACTCAGAAGCTCAACTCAACCAAAAGGCTTCCCTCTTTTTGCCCATAAGATCCCTTTACTTTGCCAATATATCTGTTTGCTTGTTGAAGAAATAAATAATGCAGCTTACCAACACCAACAGCCCCGAACTGCTGGCTCACTAATGGGCTTGGACTAAACTGACTGTAGGCCGGCATTCTGCCGAAAGGACCATAGGAACCCACAGACTGGAATGAAGAAGTAGACGATGAACCTAGGGAAGACTGAAGAAAACAATATTTGGAAGAGACTCATCAAGACAGAGAAAAATAGAGCCCAAAAAGAGAATTTGTGCTGTTTTCTAGAAATCAATAAGAACAAAAGAGGCTCTTTTGTTTTAACAATGTGGCATACAAGAAACGCAACTGTCCATTTATAAAAATTCATTTTACACATTGGAGACATTTTGATTTTCATCAACTCATTAGCCATTAATTAAGATAACGAAGTATGGAATAACAATGACTTCAACCTGAAAACGAGGCTATGTCTACTAAAACTCTTAAGTTATGTTGGCCACTCCCTCTTATTGTTTTGTTATTTGAGCAGCAACATGCATGGCGAATTAGCTTTCTTCACACTTGCATCATTTGTATATGTGTTGTTGATTTATAAGCACATGCTAAGGCATTTGCTAGTGTTTTCTCCTGTGGAGATGTGGAAAAACATTGTTCAAAGGCTCTGAATCATGGCGCTTGTTAGTTTTTCACCTGGTTTGAGGTCCATTCCTCTAGCGTGCAGGGAGGGGAAATCCCTCAAAGTGCTGGAGGAAGAGACTTCAAATTTAATATCCTTCCCCCTTCCCATTGACATTTTGGGGAAATTGGCAGAGATGATTCCAAATGACATGACTGCAGGGCATTTGGCAACTGGTCATAAATATGAACTGGCTATCAAACACCTGAAATGCACCCTTGTGATGGGAAGCAGGCAACAGCATGATGTTTTACATTGGCCAGAAGTGCCTTACAGCACCCATTCTGAAGCTGTTGTAACTGCAAATAGTCATTAATGACCAGCTGTAAGTCAAGGACTACATATTAGATATTGGCCTTGATCTTTATTTTATTAAAAGTACTACTATTTAAGATTCATGACATCCTGTTGGTAATTGTGTTATATAAAATTTAAGCTTTATTAGCAAGTTAATAAATGAGTGATAGTCAGCATTTCAGCATGGCATTCATGTCTCTTTTTGAAGTTTAGGAAATCATGTTTTCCCCTTGAGCCAAAGCTATTTTCTTTGATGTACAAAAACTAGCCTTTTCAGCAACCAAACAATAGAAGTGGCCTCTGAAATCCTTTATTAAAGTTGCAAGTGTTAAAGAAACAAACCCCTGAGAACAAAAGGAAAAGATGTAATACACTTTAAGGATTTCTGCCTTTTTTCACATGTAACAACACATAAGCCTTGATTGCACAACAATCAAGTGTCTCATTTATTTCTGTACCCCATATAAAGACTTGCCCATTCCCTTAACAAATGCCTCTCACTTTGCCTCAAGCACTTGTAGTTGTATTGTTGGGGATAGAGGGGAGTGAAAATTCTATTATGCAAAGGTATTGGATGTTTTTCTCTCAAATTCAAGGAAATAAACAGCAAATATTTAAAATATTTGAATATTTAAAACACATATACACATACATCCATTTTTCACTTTTCACGATTAGACACAACTCTCATAAAACTCAGTGTGTTATAGTGTGATACCTGAACAATTGCTGGATCTTGGGGAAGAGAACACTGTGGTTTCGGAGGTTCACAAACAGTCAAATCCTTAATATCACTTCCACGGAATATAATATATTCAAATACTTCATCACGAGGTGGTATAGGCCGATCAGTTGGTCTGTCTTCAGTTCCAAATGAACAAACTGCAGAACAAAACAATTTTATATTAATATTATATGCAAACAATTCAAAAATTTGGATCATTAAGTATTTGCTCTAAGCCAAGGGTGTCCGACTGCACTGAGTGAAGAAGAATCATCTTGGGCAATAGTTCATGTACATAAATCACATATTAATGTTAAAGTTTACAGTCTTGTAACATGGCATTACTAGCTGTCCAGGGTTGCATGCAGTGGGCTGCAGGTTGGACATACCCGCTCTAAACAATCTGAGAGCAATATCACTCATACATTTGGTCTACTATGCAGGGGTGGGATTTAACAGGGTTAACTACCGGTTCGGGATTTACGAGCTTCCCTGCACACTGTGAGCCACGTGCCTGTAAATCGTCATCAGCATGCTGTGTGCAGAGATGCAGCCTTTGAAACAGCCCTGCTTTCCTGCTTTTTTAACTGCAGCTGTGGCTCGTTCGGCAGCCGAAGTTGAAAAATCAGGAAATAAAGATCAGGTAAGAGCCCAGGTGGGTGGCTGGGCAAAAACATCAGCAGACATAGAACCGGTTCTATGTCTGCTGCTCTTCAGAGCTACCGGTTCTATAGAGGTGAACAGAACCGGTAGAAACCCACTCCTGCTACTATGCCAATATTTTCAAATGAACATGCTTTCTCAAAAATACAGGAGAGCTAAATCAATCTGGCATAGAGGCATATCAATCTGAAACAATGTCTTACTTATTACAACATATGCATGCGGCTCAGTGATGAATCTACAAAAATCTGTCACATCATGCCTAGCTACCAATAGTCCATCAGACACAAGCAACCAGAACAATTCAGTGTAGTCTCAAGCAGAAGTTTTATCGTTTGTCACCTAAGTTACAAGAATCTCACCAGATGGACAGACTGCATTCCCTGTGGAGTGGCCAGATAAGGTTTGAGAGATTTTGCAGGCCAGGCTTGTGCTGCTTTTTGCAGTGCAAGGACTCTAAGATTGACCCCCCTTAACACCGCCCTCCACTCTAGCTGGAGATCCTACCAGAAAACACTGTTCAAACTAAACAAATTCTTACTAAAATAGTAATACCCTAAGGAGAAAATTAAGAACAGCTTCAAAGAAAGGAATAGCTGAAAACAATTCAGAATACTAAACATTTAATTAATAACAGCTTGAAATAAGAGCAGAGCCTGTTTAAAATGTATTTCAAGGCTACAAAACAAGGGAACTTGCAAACTACCTACCCTTTCAAATGGATATAATTTTATTATTCTACAATGCCAATATTTTTAATCTGTCCTTTTAAATTAAAAACAAACAGCAATTGATATCGAGGTGGAACATCTGGGAGTAACAGGCTAGTGATATCAGCAGTCTCGACTATAATCATTAATGCATCCGTTGGTTTAGACTAGGGGTGTCAAACTCATGTCATCACAGCTGCGTCACTGTGATGTAACAGGACTTTTTCCCCTTCAATAAACTGGGCATGGGCAGCATATGACCATCCAGCCCATGGACCAGGAGTTTAAGAGCCCTGGTTTAGAAAACAGCAGGTTAACTCCTTGCAGAAACACCTGAAATGCCATTCAGATCCACAAATTTGATTTAGAACAAGAAGTAGCCCACATTTAGCAATTGGGACCAGCAACTTGACTGTCAAGCAAGACCATGACTATGGTTAATATCCTTACTTCATTTTTCCTTTGGTTTACTGGGCTGCAAAAGTCCAAAATGTGAGAGGCCACAGTTACAATTTCATCATTGCTTTAACTGCAGTCACTAAAGAAAGACTACTTGCATTGTGTGTGGGAAGAAGTCTTTATATGACAGAGATGGGTAATTAATTTTCCCAACAGACCACATGAGAAACTGGGACTGTTTTGGAGGACTGAACCAATAGGCTGAATTTAATTCTGCTTAATATTAATTTGCTTGACAAAAAATTGTAAATTATATGGTTTTAGTTAGCTGCTACTGGTAAGAATTCACATTCTGATTAGCTATGAAAATGTGAAGCATCTCAAATTATAGCAGTAAAAAAATAGTAAAAGCTCCAATCATTGCATCATTTGATTTTATATTCAACATAACATACTGTTAACCGTCACACACAAAAAAACAAATACTGACAATTTATATGCTTTGCAGTATGTTAAAAGACCTGCATTTAATTAACTTTATACAAAAAGCTGTAAGTGATTTTGATGTTTTTCAGTTCTTTTTTCTTGTTCAGTGAGGAAAAAGTCCGTCTTGTCTTGGGACAGAACAGGGGCAACTGAAGTCTGGTTGAATGTCTGAGGTTGATATGCAAAGGACAGCTGACAGGTGACCATCAGTGAGAGAAGCTCTCTATCTGGACTTGTTGAATTTCATCACTGAGAATGTTTGTTCACATTTGTAGGTAGATACAAAGAGAATTAACATCTTCTCAGCATGCCTCCTCATGTGTGGAAAGTTCTCCTCTTTGAGAGAAAAATAAAAACCCAGCAGTGATACTGACTTAAAAGTGCTCTGCCAATACTGTATCAGACAGCAGGTCAATGAGTTCGAGCTGAACGTTGCTGGGTGTATTATCCACACTGCAGGTTAAGAGAGAGGAAAATCATGTGCATTTTATTCTCAACTATTCTGAAATCTTGAAATTGCCTTGGAAACTCACCACGCAGCGCACTTAATAACACGGATGAGTACCTGCGGAGTTGATCAGTGATGGTGTGGCTTCCTTTACGTTGGCAAGTGGGTAAAAATGTTGGTTTCCACTTGGCTTGAAAGAAACTGCAAATTTCTCATAATCTGGCCTTTGTATAGTCCCCTAGGCCACATATTGTCCCCCTAGTCCCCTTTGGCCATCCCTGCCTGGCCTATGTGAAGTCAATTGGAAATTAGGAATCAAATGTAAATAAGCACCCCACAGGAGCAGAAGATGTTGAGTCAAGTGAGACTCTGGCAGCTTTGTATGTTCTGTCCAGGCTCTCATCCAAAGCCAAGGAGAACAAGTCAAAATTGTCTGCTTTGTTTGGCAGCTGAAACTCCAGATTTCCTGCAATGCCCTCAATCGTTTTAGCTACAGTTCATTTGGAGAGGGGCACATTCTCAAATGCCTTTTTTTCCCCCTTGGGACACAGTAGCGCTGTAGAGTCCAAACACTCTTTGATAAATTATCCATCAAAAAAATGGCTTACTGTTGACTTCTGGTTTTAAGCTTCTTCGGCGACAGACTGAAATCTCGTCTCTCTGAGGTTTCGATCCGTGCTCACCGCTGGAGCGCCTCGAGCCAACTGGTTTCGAGGCTAAGCCACCCTGTAGAGGTGGCTTAGAAGGGGGAGATTGCCTGCAGGGTTGAGGAGAGCCGCATCTCTCCTCCCCAGCTGGCCATAACTCCCTTTCCCGAAGGCGGTTGCAGCAGTGGTCAGAAATGGCCACCTCAAAGAAGAACTCGACCGGAAAAGAATGTGATGTGCAGGAGCGAAGATAAGAGAAAAGTTTGGTTGACTGGGTCAACAGCAAAAGCAACAAAGGTAAGGTACCCTGAATTTAAACTAACAACATTGTTCCCAAGAAGATCTTGAAGCTGCGAAGGAGAGAGAGAAAGGAAGTTAGGTTTTTTCTCCCTTCCTTATACTAACAACGAAGAGACTTAAGCAAGAAATTGGAAAAAAAAATCCACTTTGACTTTAATAGGCATCTAAGCTGGAAATAAAATCAAGGAAAGAATAAGATTTCTGGACATTTAAAAGTTTTTAAAAGCTGGAAAGGAGAAAAAAAAGAATACAGGGCAGGATTTGGAAAAAATGGAGGAGACTGCTTGAGATAAAGAATGGAACTGTAATTAAAAGTGAAATTTGAAAAGATTCTTCAAAGATACATTTTAATGGAAACTTTGTAACAAAATAGATATAACCCAGGAAGATAAAGTGGAAAAAAGAAGCAAGTAGTAACAGCCTTGGATTATTGCATTATTTGGTGATTTTGGTTTTTGCAACTAGACTGACTAAAATTAACTGGGTAGCTGTTTAAAAGTTTTTAAAATGGTATCACTCTTTGAGAACTGAAAATGGAACCTTAAAAATGGAAGAAGATGCACACAGAAGGAGAAGTTCTTTTGGCTTCATGTTCCAATTTTTGAAATGGACATCTGGAACTATGAGAAGCAACAAGAAACGCTTGCAGAACAAGAAGATTGGGACAAAAGAAGAAGCCATCTTTAATGATCAACATAATTTAAGTGGGGGAAAAAGAAAAAGGGGGGAAAGAGAGAGAAAGGCTTAACACAAGAAAAAACAACCAAAAAGAGGAACATTTGAAAGATAAGTATAATATTAGGAAAGCAACAGAAGAAGGGATTACAGATGAGAGAATTAGAAGTTGAGAGATGAGGGTAAAAGGGAAGAGGAAGAAGAGGGGGAAGAAAGAAAGAAAAGAAGTTGTAAAGACATAAACAAGAATGAGATCGGGAAGATATAAGAGTGAAACATAGCTTAGAATAATGGGTGAAATTAATTGTAAAAGGATTCTGTAATGTACATAAGATCGCATGTTATATTACAATAGAAATAATTTTAGAAAAATATGACCGGACGGATAAAAATTTCTTGTTAATGTAATGGGATGTTTGATTTATAAATAAAGTGAATTAAAATGATTGGAATTAAAAGGGAAGCATTTTTAATTATAGTAATGATTTATAAAAATATAAGTAAGAAAGAAATATGGAAAAAAAGAATTAAATCATTGGAAAGTTTATAAGTTTCCCAAAGAGTAATGATTATTCAATTGAAAAGAAATGTTAAAGATGTTTAGATTTTAATGCCATATTATGATAGAATTAGATTGGAATGGAATGTGTGTTTATTTACATATGTATATAATTTTTTGTTTTTAAGAAATATAGTTGTTATTTTAAGAACATACACAGCAGAATCCGATTGGAAGTTATGTATTATAGTTGAATGGTATATATCTCAACAGCTATACACTGAAGCTTAAATAAGAGTTTTAAATGGACAAAAATTACAGGATAAAAAGGTGTCTACTCTATTGTACTACAGGGAAAAATTTTTTAATAAGAAAAGTAATATCAAATTGTAACAGACAGACAAAGTATCAATAAGATTTGAATTGAGATGAGATATATCAAAACAAAATTGATAAAATTAAAAGAGGGGAAAACTATGTAGAAAATATAAAATCGGTAATAAGATATGAATAGAATACAAAAATGAGCATGAAATTGAGTTTTGTATCTGTATGAAGAAGTGATACCTTGGTCCATGCTATTTTCAAAAAAGATGTTTTATTTGTATTTTGTTTTTTGTGAAAACCCAAATAACATTTTCAAAAAAAAATGTTTACTGTTTTTTGTGATTTTCTGAGATATTACATAACTGTCTTGAGCTGGCTCCATCCTCTGATGTGTGAGGCTTGCTCAAAAAAAAATTCCTTGTTTTTTTGTCCAGCTTAGCTGTAGCACAAGCTCAGATGCTCATGACCCACCGTGCATCAGTCAAGCTTTCTATTTCTCTCTGTGTTTATAGTCTTCTAGTAGGGATTCAAATTATAATCCTCAAACACAGCAAACCCATAATTTCGCAACTAAACACACAGCTTCTACCTTGACTTCAGTCGTTAAACACTTAAGCCCTGTCCCACTGCACTAACAGATGCAAAGAGGATGTAGAAATGTTAAAAAAAGCTTGCCATCCGTTTGAAACGCTATGCATACCGTTGTGCCCCCCATGCATACGTGTTCATACGCTCTATCCCCGAGCATGCCGTCAGAGTTTCATCCGTGCAAGAAGTTTTGAGCTGCACAAAATTTGTGAGCGGATGACTTTCCGCTGCTACGATGTTACATCTGCGGCATATACAGGCAACAACCGTTCTATTCGTTATCATCCATTCAAACATCACTGTATCCTCTCTGCATCCTCTGGGGCATCCCTCAAGCTCACTCCGCTGAGATGAAAAGGAAAGAGGGAGCGAAACAAAGTACACGGAAAACGTCTACACAGCATTAGTAGCCACCAGACATAGAAAGGATGTAAGCGTATGCATCTCATATATAAAAGGATCTAAAAACGGAACAAGACGTTTGCTCTGGGGTGTATCTCGGATATTTAGGATGTCTGAGTATGTCTAGAGTTGTAGAAGGACACCTAGCGCACTACCAATATTTCCTATAAAAAGGGGAAGGAAAATCACCTGATTAGATCATGTCCAGCAGCCCATGGGCTACGACCTCTTCACCTTGCTCTTGGTCTTCACATCATCAGATTTGTCTCACCATGATCATGAACTCCTAGCCCATGCATTATTACTCATCATCAATACCAGAACCCTCTCAGACTGTTTCAACCTTTCTATGCCAAGAGAAGGAGACGTCCAAGAGCCTGTCGGGTCCTGAGATGGATCAAGAGAAGAGTCGGAGTTTGGACTGCTATACAAGTTCGATGGTGGGAGCTGAGGAATGAAACACTTGTGCATCTCCAGCACTTCATGAGATGCCACCAGCCATGTTTGACAAAGTCTGTGGAGCGCTAGAGACCCAGGTTGACCAAGCACACCAACCTTCCTCCCAGCCTGACCCTGACTGGCGTTGGCACGACTCTGCGCCACCTGGCCTCTGAACCACATACAACAACATAGCAGTATGCCTGGAGGGCACCACACACACATAGCAAGTGTCAGAGAAGTGGTCAGGCAATCATCGAAGAGATACGTGGACGAAGCTCCTCCGTGCCCACACTGAACAAGGCTGAGAGAAATGAGAAGCAGTGGTATAGAGGTGGAATTTTCCCACACCGTTGGAGGCCATAGATGGAAGCACGTGCCTGACAAAGCTCCAGCCAACTTCAAGGGTCCTACTTATCTAAACTACAAAGGGCTTCTTCAGTATCATCCTCTTGCCATGGTTAGCCTGACTACAAGTTCATGTTACATCGATGCTTCAGTCAACGGCTCAAGCTCAGATGCCCCAGATATACACAGGCCCAAGGACTCAAGGATGGCTGGAACGCAACCTCTCCATGGGTTTCCAGATCCAGACCCCACTTCCAACTGACACACAAGATGTGCCCTACTTCATCATTGGTGATGATGCCTTCTCCCTCAGAACCACTCATGAAGCCTACACTTCAAGACTCCTCACCCGTGAAAGAGGATGCTTCAACTACAGCTTGCCGGGCAGGGTGGTGAGAAATCGCCTTCATCCTGGCCACAGGTTCCAGATACTTCTCACCACATGCAGCATACGCACATACTGTGAGGAAGCATTTGAAGCTTGCTTGCATCCGAACAATCTCATGCGCACGCGCTACCGTCATGTGTGCAGAACAGGAACTTCGTGGACTCAACAAGGCAATGGGGGACATGGAGCCTGGTGAATGGAGGCAAGAGAAACCTGATAACACTGTGGATGTAAGGCCCCAAAGAGCTTCACGTGAAGGGAAGAAGAAGCGCAACTCCTGCAGACACTGGTGCAACTCCCCGCTGGGGCGCAGTGGAATGGCAAGACGGAAATGCAATAGATGATTATGGTCTTGGGAAACAGTGTACTGTTTCTCTCTGCCCTCTCCTTCCCTTGCCTCTTCTCCTCTGGCAGGCCTTCAGCACAGGGCCTTCAGGAGCCTTGAGCAGGCAGGGCCTTCAACAGGCAGGCTTTGAGGGCCTTGGGGCTTGGTCCACTCACAGCACAGCAGCAGCAGTACACACCAGTAGGTTCAGATCAGTGGCCAGGGGGTGGGATGCTGGTTGGTCGCTTCTTGGCCAGGGCTGGAACGAATTAGGCAACGGGCTTCCTCTTCTTGCCCTGACTGACGAACCATGGTGTTAACTTCAAGATGTATGTAGCAGCAGTCTTCTCTGAATGCTGACTGCATGATCTGCCATCCTTTTATATCTGCGGAGCTTGAGCAATTCATACTCCCTTCAATGTGCAGTGAACGCTTGCATCCGAATATACATCTGTGTGTCATCCTTGCTTCCTATAGGCGTCAGTGATGCATCTGCATCATCCGCTCGCAATCTCCCCTTCCATGCTATGCGTCCGCTTTGCAAGTTCTCCCCAAGAACCCTTTGGGTGTTATCGCTCCATCCTGTCATCCACCTATGCTTCCTAATGAATATCCGTTTAACATCCCCGCTACGTCCGTCCGTTCTTTTCCATTCTGTTTATGCAAATTTTTGCCACTTTTTGGAGCGGATGACAATGGATGGAGCCAACCCCAAAATTTTGCTCGTCCACTGTGTCCTTTATGCATATGTTTTTCGTCCATCTGCCAGTGGGACCTAGCCTTTAGAAGTCCACGTTTGTTAAAAATTATATAGACGAACACAACTAAAAACATTATGTTAAAACAACATAATGATCATAAATGGAGGACTACCCACATACTGTGGCAACTGCTCCTCACCAAATATTACAGGTAGTCAAGTCACAACATTGTTGAATAAAGGAACATGTCCAGTCTCTGAAGTTACAGATGTTGTAGCATCCCATGATCAAGTGACCAAAAGTTGGATGCTTGAGAGCCCATCCACATCTATGGCCACAACTCCTCCCACCTACTGATCTCCCCCATCTATGCCCTTTTAGCTCCCTGAACTCTGCAGCCGCTGCTGCTCTTCACCATTTTTTGCTCCCACTGATGACCAAGTATGTCATGCCTGGCCCTGTGCTGTCTCTCTGTCTGTCTCTCTCTCTCACACACACACATCGTCTAGTGGATTCCCCTAAAACTCCTTTCACCAAAAACCCAGAACTGTCCCAATTAAGTCCAGCCACGAGCAGACCAATGCTAGTCTGCAGAGCAAAGACCCGTGAGTCCTCAAGGCACTTGAAAGTTTCCCAACCAAAATAAACAGGCAAAATTAAATCCCCAACACAAGAGGGTTCACGAAGCAAGAAAGGTCCAGAGTTTACAAGGCACGATCCAAGTCAAGGCATGGTGTCCATCCAAAGCAAGGCAAGAATCACAGCCATCAGAAAACAAGAGAGCAAGAAAAAAGGGATTATTATAAGATGTGGGATTTATTTTATGGGTGGTTAGAAAGTAGAGTAAGACATTAAAGGATATTATATAAATTATGTATTAAATTTTACTTTTAAAAAGTTATAATATGAATATATTTAATAAGAGAGGATAAGCTCTCAAAGATAGTAACTAAAATTAAAAAACTAATGATACTGTAACAATGATATAATTTGATGTGATATAATTTGATCACAATGTTGATTAACATGAATGTAAATTTAACCAGAAATGCATATAAACATCATAATGTGCACAAGAAATATGTACCCAGATGACACACTGTATAATGAAAAGATGATTTTTATTTGTTGTTTTTGTTGTAAAGATAAAAATCTCAAAGAAAGAAAGACAGAAAAGAAGAAAGAAAGAAAGAAAGAAAGAAAGAAAGAAAGAAAGAAAGAAAGAAAGAAAGAAAGAAGCAAACACACAGCTTGGAAATGAACATGTTCCCAGCATCACTTCCATCTGTCTGCTGGGATAAATAGCCAGCTTCTGGTACTCTCCCATCAAGAAGGGCGAGGCTGCCTCCTCGGGAGTAATCTGGCTGACATTCTCTGCTCATGCCTTTTCTCTGCCCTATGTGTTCTTGGATGCAGAAGGCAGTTCCTTCTTCTCATTGCTGACCAGCTGTAGCCACATGCTTTCCCCACCTGAAGCTTCCGGGCTGTCCTGTGCTGTGCTTCAGTCAAATCCCTCTCAGACAGTTGCTTGGAGCCATTGACCAACTCCTCTCCAGATGGGCCTGGAAATGGTTCATTCTCCACTGAACTGACATCTAGAGATGTATCTGGGGAAGCATCCAGAGGAGTCATCAAGGGTTCTTAATAAGGTAACTGCTTGCCACATAAAGTTTTCTTCCCATTGCAAATGGCAGTTTCCTCAGAGGACCTGGGTAAGATGGCCTCACGTGGCCAGCAGTTGCCTCATGAAAGGCTAGGCTGGGCATGCCTTGACAGCAGCAGGAACAAGAAGATGGCACAGATCAGCTGGGCCAGTGGAATACAGGGTGGGGAGACTGGCTGTAGCTGAGAAAGGGCTGATGCTGCTATGGCTTTGCGTTGCCAATGCAGTGTGGCATCCCATGGTTGACTTTGCATTGTGCAACTGCAGCAACTACTCTTCATGCTGCAGTTCAGGGTTTCTTGCCGCCTCAGTGTCATGACACACTAGAAGCAGAAGTGTGGCAAGCAACCACAGAGCCTCAGTTATGGTGCTCCTTCTTGTACTGCAAGGACACCCAAAAGGACAGAAATTTTGGGGGGGCGGGGCGGAATTGGAAGCAATCTTTTCCTTATTGAGGCTTGGAGGGACCAAGCCTGAAATGGCTTGTATTGGGGTGGACCCTTGGGTAGAATTTGATTAAGGATGGCAATGGGAAATGCTAGGATTGAGTCGCTAAGCAATGTGTTTTGCATTCGGTGACTGCATTCAAAATTGCAGTCAATGCATTTTGACTGCATTGCTTAGTGATGAAAAATCCAGCTCCTCATTACAGTCATAATTCAAGAACTACCTATATAAAAAGAGGTACAACACACCAGAAATATTTTATCTGCTGTTTAATATTTCCATGTTGTTAATTTTCTGAATTTTTCACAAGTTATTCTTGATCACTGATTCATCTTTATAATCTGAATCTCAAGGACTGACAAATTGAATCTTTTACCACAATAATACATCACATCAGAATATACTGTGAAATGGAAGACAATTAATTCCCTAAACTACTCTATTCTCTGCACCACAATAGTGTAGCCAAATGATTCTTGAAATCTGGTAAGCTTCTAATAAAATCTACCAAATATCAGACAACCAAAATGTAGCAGCTCCATCAAATCGCATAAGCCCAAAAGAGTAGTCTTTCCCCAATCTGCACACAACTATCAAGGACAAGAGGCATTTCTACTTCTACTGACCCAGCTTTCCAGGATTGTCCCACATAGAACTCACAAGCAGGAGCATCAGATGGGCAGGTAGCCCTCACCAATCAAAATTAGGACTGGCAACTCTGTGGCTAAGTCATGTTGCCATGTCCAACTTACAATGGCAGTTCGTCAGTTCCAGCCCCCATCGCTAAGGAAATCACACTGATGATTGATCCCAATATCTTACAACCCTGTAAGTTTCTTCAGGCTTCCCCATTGAGTTTGTTTGTTGGAAACCAGCTGTGAAGGTTCCAAGTGGCAGCATGTTGTGACTGCTGTACAGGTAGTCCTCGACTCACAAACATTTGTCTAGAACCATTTATGACACTGAAAAAATGACTTTGACCAGTTTTCACATTACGACTGTTACAGTACCCGCATGGTCACATGATCAAAATTTCAGGGGCTTGACAAGCGGCATGTACAGGAAATCCCCAACTTACAACAGTTCATTTAATGATCAAAGTTACAGCAGCACTGAAAAAAATGACTTATGACCATTTTTTACACTTACAACCTTTGTAACAGGTCCATGATCATGTGATCAAAATTCAGATGCTTGGCAACTGGTTCATACTTATGACTGTTGTTGTTTTCCAAGGTTATCTGATCATCTTTTGCAACCTTCTGACAAGCAAAATCAACGGGGAAGCCAATAAAAATTGTATAACTAACTTATAAGCCAATGCAATTTGAGCAATTGATATTGGCATATTATAACATGCTTCCACAATGAAAAGCTAACAGCATTTATAAATACTGACCAGACTTTCAAATATATTACGACCAAGATGACTAGCCATCTTAAAATACAGAAATTCTGTACTGAGGTAAACAGAACTTTTCAATATATTTAGAAAAAGAATCATAACAATTGGAAAATATGAATTACTACGGAAGCTGTTATACTGTGAATGAGGGGCTATGTCTGTCATACTTTTTACAGGCTGAGCTAGCTATCTTTTGTACCTCCAGCCTGTAGCAGCATTTTAAACATCAGGTCTCCCTTTGCAAAACTTCAGTCAGACACTGTACTGTGGTTCCTATAATTTGGGTAAGCAGAGTTCATAATTCCTCGAGATGTTTTGCCTACAACCAAATTTTGTCTTCCTTTAATGTTTCCTAGGGAAGTGACACAAGTTCTCTTTTTCAGTTCAGTCTGCTGCTTGCTATGCCTACCTCATAGTGTCTATACCAGAGGTCTTCAAACTTGGCAACTTTTAAGACTTATGGACTTCAACTCCCAGAATTCCTCCTCCAGTCAAGTCATGTTAGCTCAGGAATTCTGGGAGTTGAAGTCCACAAGTCTTAAAAGTTGCCAAGTTTGAAGACCTCTGGTCTATACTAACCCCAAATTCAAAACGAATCTGAATAACTACTCACATCATCTGTTGACTGTTTCCTTGTATGATTTGATTTGATTTATTGTACCTTATGACTATTAAGCATGGTACCTGATGATTCTTGACTCTTGATGAATGTATCTTTTCTTTTATGTACACTGAGAGCTTCTGCACCAAAGACAAATTCCTTGCATGTCCAGTCACACTTAGCCAATAAAGAATACTATTCTATTCTATTCTATTCTATTCTATTCTATCCTATCACTATCTCCAGCAAGAGTCCCAATGGCCCAGACAGGGACAGTTGGATTGACAGCATCTTCTGGTAAAGCTAAGATCCCAATGTATGTGTCCAACTTCAGGCATTAATCTGGGAAAGTCTACCTGAAGATGTTGGGAGGGCTGAAAAGGCTTCTGAAATGCACAACAGATGTTCTACCAAAGAATTATTCCCAAACTATTACAAAAAGCGACACTGAGTATTTCATACAGTAAAACTGGGAGGAGTGAAAAGCAGAACAGAAATGTTTACCCAGAAAATTAGCATCTTTGTTATTCTATCCGCCCCAAGAATATCTAAAGAACTAAATTAGTGAGGATTCTTTTATTCTTTTATTTTTTAAAAGAGAGGCAAAAGGGATGAAAACTCAACAAACAATAATGGGGGTGGTAGTGGAAGCAGAAACAACATCAAGCACTTGAAATGATGCAGGAAAGGCGTTAAAAATAGGAACATAAAAAAAGCAAGTAATGCTCTTAATACTGTCAATGCTCCTTATTTAAAATAATACGGTTTCGAACCACCCAAAAACTATTTTTATTGCACGTTGCAAAGGGGGGCTCGGGCTTAAGCGTCGACCACAGAAGGGACCATTTTAACGGGCCAAAGCCGTTTGTGTTTTCTCTCCGATACACACCCAGCAACCGGCCCATCGATGAGCCGACGGCCAAAAGCCAACCGGGAGGAAAGGAGGGGGGAGGCTAAACAAGGGCTCCGCGGCCCCGGATCTCTCGCTCGCGACGAGACTCCTCCCGGCGACCCGCGAAGGAAGAGGCCCTCGGAGGCCCGAGAATTGCCCGGCCCGCGGAACCCGCTCCGCGCCTCACCCTTGGCAAGGGCCACGGTAGAGTTCTCGGTGTCGATGGTGTAGAGGATGCCCTCGTAGCGGATCTCGGCCTTGGAGATGAGGCTGATCTTGCTGCCGATGTAGGGCGTGCCCCCGCTCATGGCGCCGCCGACCTCGCCCGCCGCCGACCCCACTTCCTTTCGGAGCTAGCGGCCTCCGGGCTGCAGCCGACCCAACGCTCCCAATATGGCGAGCCACCGCCTTCACCACAGCGCCACGAAATGGATGCCGGGAAACAGCAGCCACTTCTCGCGAGAACTGCGACGGGAGGAAACGGAGAATGCGTGGCGGTGCGTGCTACGGATTTTTGGGAGTTGTAGTTCAGCCAGGCGCGGCTCAGCTCGCCTGCCAGGCCGGTCGGTGGATGCCCGAGAAGGCGCGGCCTCGCCGGGTCTTCGCCGCAACGATGGTCTTTGTGTTGCTCTCGGGGCCTGGTCGCAGCACCAGCCAGAAGGAGCATCTCTGTCCCGGGCTTGGCGGCCCCTTCACGCAGGCGGGCCTCTCGCGCTGCAAGGCCCAGGATCCTCCCGGCTCGTCCTCTGCCTCCGCCGGGCTGAAGGGTCCCGTCCCGCCTGCCGGCCACCTGAATTTCGCGGGGGCAACGGACTAGCGAGCTGAGAAACAGGGCGAAGAGGAGAAGGCCGCGCTCCCCGCAGGGAGATTTTCCCTCGGGAGGACCGTCGAGTTAGCCCGAGGAAGGCCGAGTTGTAAAGCGGGAGAAACCCGGGAGGATCCAGGCAGCGCTGTCGCTTGGCGACTGTTTGCCTCGCGCGGGAGGAGGCCGAAGGCGCCTGGAGAGAGCAAAGCAGGCCTGGAGAAGAGGGCCTGAGGAGGCTGGGTCCGGCATCTCGACCCCCTGCCCTTAACTCTGAATATTGGCAGTTGTGGGAGAAGGACAGCCGGGCTTAAAACCTTCAAAGTTGACACAGATAAACTTCCAAGTGGCCTCAACAACCCTCTGAAAGGATGCAAATGACCAGCTGCCTGCAAGGAATGTAAATCCTTCCATTCCCCACCATCCAGTCAGAGCTGAAGAAACTTGGATGAGAAGCGAGACGTCTTCAAAAGGAAAAAAAGAAAATCCAGTTGCCTCCTTGAAAAAGCACCTTTGGGACCTTCAAAGTTGTTATGGCAGTATGGCCCATTCAGAAAGAAATTTAGAGCAGGCACTTTTTCACACTATTTTTTTGTTTATCTATCAAATGTGTATAAAATGGTCCATCCCATGATTGTGTAGCATACCTCAAAACGCTTCTTCCGAGTTGATCTGTACAAATCCATTTCCTGTAAACCAGGTCCACAACCAGTGGGAACCTACAGATTTGCACAGATTGATTAGGAAGAAGTGTTTTGAGGTACACTATGCAATTATGGGATGGATGACTTTATACAGTTTGGCAAATAAATGAATAAATAGTGTGAAGAAGTGCCTGTTTTAAATTTCTTTGCAACTGGTTTCATGATGGCCTTCACCCCGTTATTTTATGCACCTTCACCTTACTGGACCACAATGCATGTTGCTGTATTCCACAGCACCCCTCCCCAACCTGCTCATCCCAGGTCCAGCACTCAGTGCTGTTCCAGAGCAACTACCTGCAGGCCCACCCACCAACACCTCCCCTTATTTTACAAATTTTGAAATATCAAGATGGCGGCACCCAACTGGGAAGGTGAGGGTCTCTCTTCAGGAGCACTTATCACCCTATAAAGCCACCGCCTGCACCAGAAATCACCTTCAAAGCTGCCTTCATTTAAAACCTCCACACAGCTAATCGGAGTATCTTCCACGCCAGATGACATGTCTCCATTCAAATCCCCCACACACTTTCCCCGGAGCCACAGTGGATAGCTGGCAGGGAGAAACAACGAGGGAGGAGAGAGAGAGACCAAGACTTGAGGAGAAGCAGACAGAGATAAGAGCCAGGACAAGCTGTAATTTATGAGAGTGATTCGGACACTTACAGAGAGACTGATTCTGAGAGTGAGCCTTTCAATGAGCTGTAACTGGTGGCGAGTGTGATTCTAAACTCCAGAGAGTGTGATTCTGAATGGCTGTGAATTATGGAAAACTGAGGAGACTCACGGAGAATCAATAGACTCTACAATCTCCATTTAAATCACCCAGCCGATTAGTCAGCCTGCATTTTAAATTCCCATTCATCTGATTGGACAACCTCCACTTAACCCCCACCCAAATCTCATCCATTCCAAACTCCCAAGTAGAAGGTTGGTGAGTTCATTCAAATTTTCTCCATTTAAATCTATCAAGCAGCAACACTTCCTCTTGAAAAACAAAACAAAAACAAAACGTTGGCTCTAAGGAAAAAAACAAAGGAACTCTTCACTATAAACCTCCAATACTTTGTAACCTCCACTATTTCATTACCTCAAGACCAAATATTGATAGATAATGCTTTGTCTAAAATAATTGATTTATCATCTAATAGTATAATAATTAATTGTTAAAATGACCACTAATTTACTGATTCATTTAATTTATAGAGATTTAATACTGTATCATTGATTATCTAGTTGATTGACCGATTGAATAATTTTTAGTAATAAGTAACCTTACTTTTGATTTGTTCTCTAATTTATCAATTAATATTTATTAACCACCAACATTCATTAAGTAACTGTCTATCACAATAATTAGCTATTGCAATAGTGTTTACTATTGCCATTGACCATGCCAGCCAAAAACTCCAAACCCTCCACTACCAAACAACAACAAAATAATATCTCGACCAATGACCTCCAAGACTCCTGCACATGCTTCAGATGTCTTGAAACCATCAATGAAAGCGAAAATAACACCAAATGCCACCTATGTGACAGTCAAGCCCACCTTACCTGCTTAAACTTAAAAGCCTAGCTGATCTCTTAAAAAAATCAGATACATTCCCTTGTCTATGTCCATCATGTTTTCCTAAGCTAAAGAAACTAAGTACCCTGCCTGACAGAGTTGAAAGCATAGAATCACTCATTCACTCAATAGAAGAACGCTTAACAATACTCTTTGAAACAACTATACAAGCAAGCCTACTCTCTCTTGAAAAAAAAAATACAACACAGATAAGTGATTTACCTATCAGTTCAAAATCAAATCCCAACTCAACAACCACTACCACAACTACTACCTCAACTACAATCACAACTACAACCAAGAATAACCACTAAACCACAGCCACAAATAATTACTATCCCATCAAATAATTCCACAAATGATATCCCCTTACTCATCAGTGACATAATGGGACATGATCAGAAATGTCCAAATGTCATCTTATTTGGTCTTGAAGACACCAACAAATCAGACGACATCACCAAAGTTCGCAATATTAACAGCAACTCAAATACAAGAAACATCTCTCCTGAAGATATTGAAATAACCAGAGATGGCCCCAAGTTCAAATACAATGATGGCTCTGTGGCCCCAAGATTTTATAGTTGTTTACAAAAATGAGTCCAGCAAACGTATATTCATTCATACAATAAATGCCATTGCAAAAACCAATCTCACCCATAAAAAACTTTGCTCAAGACCAGACTTATCCATATTGCAAAGAATCCACTCCCTGAACTCCACACAGAACTCAAAAAACATCTAGACAACGGAGTAAATGACCTGTACATTGACCATCCTGATTGCATCAAAAGAAAGTCACACAACCCGCAACTCCACATCCAACCCTATCCCATCCAATCCACCATCACTCAAAACTAGGCATGCACACCCCTAATTACCCCTAACTACCTCTACAACTGGCTTTAAATGCAAGCTACTCAATGCAAGAAGCCTTGTAAATAAAATATCTGAATTTCTCTTCTTACTAAATACAGCTAAATTTGACATTATGTTTGTCTGTGAAACATGGCTCAATGCATCTCTCCCTGACTCCATTACCACAGTAAGAGACTATCATGTTTACCGAT
>BHFT01050845.1:0-26797 GCA_004320025.1 Laticauda laticaudata
TAGTTCTGTTAAAGTTGTAGCAACGTTTCAGCAGAATCTCATCTGCCATCCTCAGGCTTCTGTATGGAAGTGTGTCACACACACACACACACACACACACACACACACACATATATATATCCCTTTGAATCAGCATTGTATATATATATATATCCCTTTGAATCAGCATTGACATCTGGTAACGGCTTGAGTAAGTCTCTGCAGTTTTCTTGGAAAGCTTTTACAATGATTTGTTCTTGCTTCTTTCTAGGGCTGAGAGAGAATGATTGGCCCAAGGTCATAGCTGACTTTGTATATAAGGTGAGACTAGAAGTGGTGGACTTGTGCTACTTTAACCACTATACCCTACTGTTTCTCTTTCTCAACATCTTGGGGCATGTTCATTGGAACTATTGAAAACTGTACTTTAGCAACTTCGACATCCTCATTCTGGACTATAGCATCACTCCTAAAATGTATCATAATGGCAACTAGCTGAGATCACACACACCCCTTTTAAAAAATTGGGTCAATCACTCTTTTTCTTTTTCACTTTATCTTCTATTAAGTGAACTTCACAGGAAATTTCTTCATTAACTTTTCTCTGGTAATGTGGTAGCAACTAATGGAACATGCTCCCTAGGCACAGTTCATTAACATGTCAATTACTGCCACATATTGTGAGTTCACTGATACTATGGAGACTACTGTGTTGTGACTGGCAGAGAATATCAAATTAAACTCACATAAAGGCAGAAAGGGGACAAAAGAGGAAACTTCAGATATCTTACAGTCATTGTGTGGTCACTCCCCTAGCTTCAATGAGTTATACCATGATAGTCTTCTAGATATTGCTGATAAAAAAACTCCCTACAATTTTATTAGCTGTATTACCCTTTGCTATGGGCATCATAACATAAGACACTTTCAAATAATGAAGCATGTAGAAATTATAGCACTCCCATACATACAACCAAGTATGGATGAAGGATGATTACACCATCATCACAACAACAAAATGGAACAAATAGAGAAAATACATGAAACAATCAACAACATCTTTAAAGGACTACAATTCAGAAGCAAAAAGAAAACAACAACACACTCCCCTTCCTGGATATCCTCAACAAGAAAGAGGACAGCAAATTAGAGCTGCAAGTCAAAAAAGGGCATTTGGGAAATGCTCCATTGCCAAAGTAACAAAGCAACAGCACCCACAAGAGCAGCTGTGTGAAACATTACTCAGATAAGTATAAATGCATTGCAACACTCCCAAAACATCAGACCAACACAAGTTATGGAAAAGATAATACCACTGTGGCTTCAACAACATCTCAGAAACAATTATACCAACACATCATCACCATAGCAACAATCAATTAAAGCCCTCTAACACATCTTAAGTACATCAAAAGACCCAGTAGCCCAAAAAGAAAAAAATAGGAGTCATCTACAATATGAGTACAGTGTAAAGTCATTGCAACAGCCACTATGTAGGACAGACAGTAAGAAGACTAGCAGACTGCATCCATGAACATCAAGTAGCAGTCAAAAGACATGATGAAAAATCTTTAATCTCATAACACATGGACAAACTCAAACATAGTTTCAGCTGAGCAACTGTAAGCATCCTCGACCAAGCCAAATTCAAAAATGCTAGATGATTTCTGGAAGCTTGGCATTCAGATAAATCAGTCATTAATAGACATATAAAATTAAGCCACATTTTCACATCATTCAAGAGACAATAAAGATGCTAAGAAAGAGGTACATCCAGAGTACATCCTCTCCAGAAGCCAACACACAGCTAAGCAGGGCAGAAAACAATCAAGGAAATGACCCAGGACAAAACCATATGCCCACTAAAAATGGAAGTGAACCTACAGGGAACAGACTCCCTCACATTTACTTGTACTGTATTGATGATGTCACTTAATTGGCTACTGAAATGTCTGCAAGCAAACAACCAAGCTCAGAGAGCACTAAGGACTCTGCAGTACACACTTTGTTTAAGTAGATAATAGTCAAGCATTAGCATTTTCTGTTTCAAGTTAAAGAGGGATGATTTGAAATCCCTGCAGCAGCTGAGTTCATATCCAGAGCTTGCCCCTCAATCTAGCTTAAACAGCTGGGCTGCATTTTTTAAGATCCTCTGCTTTTTAATAAGATATTAAATCTGAAGTTGGTACCAGAAACATCAGATTTTTAGAATGGATTGCCACTTGGGTTTCCCAAAAAACCTGCTGTGTTCGGTACATTAAAACTGTATTTAAGTCAATGTACGTCATAACCTGGAATAAACAATTCAAAGCAATTGTAATGTCCTATTCCTCACCCACTAATATGAATAAAACTCTTCATTCATTGACTTCCTTCATCACAATACCAGCCTTTCGAACAAAAATCCATAAACCCTGACAGTTTATGATTTAGCTGGTTATACTTAGCAGAAGACAAGCTCTGCTAGAAAAGAATTTTAATTGCATATAAAAATGAAGTCATACAACACAGGTGATTACTTATTATCAATGACAAATGACTCAAATGATATAAATTGTGGTTTCAACTCATATCTTCTCTCATCTGCTTTTCCCATGAATAAATAAGTGTTGGAATATCACATGATAGCCTTGAAAATCAATAGATGTTACATGTTCATATCTTCTGCCTGACAGCTGCTGTCTTTCATCTTAATCTTCATATGAAGCTTTCAGTCAATAGCTACTAATAAACTGTTGCTATTGTTTAACATACAAAAGCAATCACACTTATTATTTGAAAGCAACATCCTTTTATTCACATTTTAAAGTAACATTGTCCAAGTAGATTTCTTGAAATAACTATGAACTGGCTTCCAGAGGAACACGACCAAGTGAAGACAGCTCTTCAGACAAGTGGACCTCATGATTTTCAGCCTTTGATTTTCTCTGAATTAAAAAGTATAGGATATTGCCCAAGTTGTTTCTTCTTGTTGGTTGTTCCTTTTCCTATCACAAGATGGTGATCTCAGGTGAGGAAGGGAAGGAAGGAGAAGAACTAGGGTGATGTGGGAAGTCACATTTTGCTCCAGCTGTATATTGGAAGTTTGGAACTTCAATGTACCTAAAGTTCATGCATTTCCCTTGCTAACCATTTTATGAAATTACCTATTATTGCATTCTAGAAATAGAGTGGGTTGAAGGGAATATTTAAATTAATCTTTTTTGCTTGTGCCTATCACAATTTTAAAAGGATTCTGTGTAGATTTGATCAGATTTTTCTTTTGCCTTCTCATTAAGCTTGGTCTATGTCAGTAGTTGTGTTGTTCTATTGAAATACAGTACAGTAAGTAAGAATGGATACCATTCTTCTTCTAAAAAAAGAATTAACATTGAACTACTTCATTGGCTGTGAAATTTGATATATAAGCATAATTAAATTTAAAATTGATAATGATTAATATTTTATAATGTGTTACCTCATATGTTTTTAACCAATCAGGCTTGGAATTTTGAAGTTTTCATACCATTGGGAGAGGTTAAGGGTCAGTGTATTCTAAAACACAAAATTATTGAAATATTCCTAAGTATAATTGCTATTCATATGCTTAGCATAAATCTATGAGTCACAGAACCATATTTTCTAAATTTATCTCATGTTGTTTTTTGCCTATACCCTTTTAATCTAACATATTTTTGTGACAGAGAAAACAGGTATATAGTTGTATTGACATTTTTGACCACAAGCAAACAGCAATGAATTATATTATAAAATCAGCCTTTGAAATATTTGTGGAAGTGGTAAAGCCTTGTTGGTCCAAAATTAGAAATGTATGGGAAGTTGATTTTGATTTTCTTTCATAAATGCTCATCAAAAGTTGGATTTTTCCCTATAAATGGGATGGAAAAATGAGTCAGATTTATTTTAAAAAATTAAATGCCAAAAGTTTCTGACCTGAAAAAAAAAAAAGACTGATTCTTTTACTAAGAGATAACACAAATCTGTCCATACCTTGTCAACCTGCAAAGTAAGAATAAAAGGCACAAAAGTGAACTGACACTTGAATACATCTGGGAAAAGATGAACAATCTGCTATATTGGCGTGATTTAAAAGACAAAAAGATGGACGGTTCACTTGTTCTTCACTCTGGGGAAAAATAGAAATGATTAAGGGGCTGTCTGTATTTCTCAGTCAGGAGGATGTACTGTACAGCTTTACTAAACTATTCTACACAAAGTGAACTCTTTTGTGGGTTTATTGCTTTTTCTCGTGTTTTTATAATTTCCCTCATGCGACCTGTTATATGATGGGGAAGACACATGAGACATACTGATTAGAATATGAAGAATCTAATTTATGATCAAAGTTTAGGTAAATAACATTTCAGTAACTTTACAAAACTTCATAACCAGAAAAACTGGCTGCATAATTTTTGAACCAGGTTGCAAGCATTCCAAACACTATGGTGTATTGTTTTAAGGAATTCCACCTATTTCTTTGTTCAATTCTACTCGTCTTAGTTTTCCAGTGTGTTTACATTAGCCAAAATGACTTATGATTAAATACCAAATCCCCACCGATAATTATGCAAATATATTAATGTCTTCCCAGAATCACTTGTTTGAGGAATGAAAAGTGAATCAGATGCAATTTTAATCCCAAGATATTTCCATGTGTATCTATAGTAGTGTTTCTTAACCAAGGCAGCTTAAAGATATGTGGAATTCAAGTCTCAGAATTCCCCAGCCATCCAAGTCCACACATCTTAGAGTGCCAAGGTTGAGAGCTTTGTCATCAGTTTCTATTCTACTCATGGGCAAAAGACAAAGCATAACCTGTGTTTCTGTTGTCAGTTGAACAGAAATCTTGGAATGAAGTTGCTAAAATCTTGGTAAAACAAAGTAGACAAATTATTTTAGGTTAAAGTTATTCACGGCTAGCAGTTGTAACAGCTATACAGTAACTTTTATACATTGGGCATTAGATTTCTTGGTGTCAGATTCTCAGAAGATGAGTAGGAGTTTGCTAATAATTCATTTGTAAGTCTGATCCAACATTGGTTTTCTCAAATCACTTGCAGTATAGAATGGGCACTTCTCTATGTAACACCAATTAGTGTTCGAACACACAATGATCTGATGTGTTTATCACAGCAGAGACTTAGGGCAACTTTCAATCAAATTAATTCAAAATGCATTGAATGGCTTACAAAAATATGTAATTTTAGAGTTAGAGATATAAGGAGAAAAACTATATGCTTGAATTTCTCATATCTCCTTACAGCTCAGTTCCACTATGTAATCTCAAATCCATAGGAACATATTGAAAACTGCAATAGTTTATAGTGAGCTATAACAACACATCACAGAGACACCACTGCCACAACATGCAGCCATATACCTTATTTTCCAGCACAGAATATCCTGAGTAAAACAGATAAATTTCACTTTAATTGCATGGTGGAATGCATTTCAGATCTGTGCTTTAATTGAGTAAAGTATTAAATGCAAGTAAAGGTCATGGAATATCTTTAATGCTGTTAAGGAGTCATGATGTACTTAATGAAACAGCCAGCATGATTGCACTACAGTCAATAAAGCTAGGGGAATTAGCCATCAAAACTCATCAAGAGGGATTAACTGCTTTGGATGAATCCTACATCATGAATCAACCAAAGACACTTTATAAAATGTAGCCTACAATGAAAGGGAAGAGGGATTTTCCCCAAGTGGCTGAAATGTACTTAACTGTTATCAAAAGTTCACATCCATTTTGGAGTTTTAGAAAAAAGGGTAGGGGAATTTAAGGCCATGATTTCTATTTTTTTGGTAAGGCCTTTGGTGTGACAATAAATAGGTAGGACTTTATGAACACACTGAGGCTTCTTTTGGCTTTATGACTATGATATCCCAATTTAAGTCCTCAATATGGCATTTTAATTGGTTTTTCAACTCAAAATGGTATGAAATGATGTTGTTCTGCTTCAGAGGAGCAGAAATAAAATGGGCATAGTCTTTCTTTACAAATTCAACCCAAAAAGATACATGCAAAACAAAGAGAGAAGTTCGATAAAGAACTGAAATTGCTTCTAATGAGAGGTTGACTTAACTAGAACTCTTTCCCAACATGATAATATTGGGAGGCAGATGGAAAAAATTATCAGGATAGAACAACTTTATTCATTTTTTACCAATTCTTCTTTCCTTAGAGATAATGATGATAACAGTTATGAGTTGACAGTTATGTTTCTTAATGATAAAACTTTGCTCTGACTTTTTGAAATCCTTGATGTTATTATTTCTTTGTTCCATTATGTCAAAATATTAATAATATTTAGGCAAAGCTTTTTTCTTCCGTCTGTTTCTCTCCACAATTATATCTCTGATTATCTATCACTGAGTTCAAGTCTAAGTGTCAATTATGTCAAATTAGTTCTTTGTGTTGCTAAAATGTTTTACAATACAAACACAATGTTATAACATACACAATCCACAGTCAATTGTAGAAAAAATGTTTAAGGAACAAAAATATAATGGTGGTGAAATATTAAAGTATAGTTACACCAAAATTAAAGACGAGATTGCTACTGATGCTTTTGATATCTATTCCTGTTGAGGTAATTCCCCATTAGGAGAATGAACACATATAGGGAGATGTATTGAGAGTAGTGTTTGAATAATACATACACAGCACAATAAATGTAGATTTTTTACTGTCCATAAAGGTTCAAGCAAAGTTCAAAATAGGGAGTCCAAAGTCATTCACAGGTAAGATCAGTCAGTTTTCAGTCTAGGGATAAGCCAGTAACAAATTCCAGTGTCAAAAACAGTTCAGTAACAAACTGACATCACATCCAAGAATATCAGTCAATTAGAAGAATGGCAAAATTCTCCAACAGAAGGAAAACAGAGACTCATTGAAATACACTCTCTTCTGAGACTAAGACAAAGGCAACCCAGGCTTCTGGCTCCATCTTATGGCCATTTGAGAAACCACACCTAATTACAGTTTTGCATTTTCTTAAAGATACAGTATTAANTTTCTGGCTCCATCTTATGGCCATTTGAGAAACTACACCCAACTACAGTTTTGCATTTTCTTAAAGATACAGTATTAAAATGTTTATCCTGGTTTATATATTTCCAACCCAAATAGCTGTTAGTTGACTTATATTCCTAACAATTACTATAAAAAGGCATACTAGCCTGCCAATCTATACAATAAGCTATGAGGAAGCATTGAAGAGATACTACATGGCTTAGCTGGATTTGCAGCTCTGAGACGAGCAATTATGAGGATTCATCTTCTAAGAGGTAAAAGTGATGGATTAAATAGTATACCACTGCCAATGCCAGAATTGCACAAAATCATTGACACCCAGCATTCAGATTCAGAGTCTGAACAGGCAAGAAAGGAAAGGGAACATACAGTAAGGATTTCTATAACATTATCTGATGTATATTCTTGTGGTTTATCATTACCAAAGTTACAAGAGACCTGCCATATGAATGATGAAAGATCCAGAACAGCTGGTAATATTGGTAAAATCCCAAAAAGACACTGGTAATCTGGTTTTAAGATAGAAATAGAAATACAGAGCCTGGCACATAGAAATGAAGATTTATATCACCACCCAACATTAGCAACACATTCATTTTATGCACTTCAATAACTGGGAGGCAAATTCTGCGACTGAAATCACTACCCTTAATGTATGCAAACTGAAACAGCAATCTACCAAGAGACGTATTATCCTCACTTGTGCTTAAACCATCTGTTGTATACATTTCTTATCTCATTTCTTTCATTCAACTGATTCCTGAATGAATTGACTGCTTCTGGAAGAAAGAAAAACCAGTTGTTATAAAGGAAAGACTTTTTAAAAAGGTATGGGAAATGCTATCAATAACTAACTACAATACTTGCCTTTACGTGCCTATATCAGACCCCCATGCTTTTTTTAACTGTGTTGCTTGGCCTCTTACTATTTCTTCCATGTGTTCTTTTATGTGTTTTGATCTTTGCAAAGCTTTTCTGTAGTCACAGTGATTTCTTTTGCTGCATTTAGTTCTTCTCTTCTTTAAAATTGTTTGCAAATATGCTTTTGAAATCCTTCTTTAAAAACTTCAACCCGTCCTTAAGCACAAATCACATTATGTTTTTGATATATTTAGTGGTATTGTATCCACAGAAGAAAGATAACCACAATTCACCTAAAGCAGGGGTCCCCAACCATCAGGCCTCAGACTGGTACCAGTCTGTGGATCATTTTGTACCGGGCCGCAAAGAATGAATAATTGTGATTAAAATATATATTTTATATTAGCTAAAGCTAAGAAGCCCTTTACTATTTGGAAAGAATTGATTTTGCCGGTCCTTGAAAAAGTGTTTCTGCGTGAAACTGGTCCCTGGTACAAAAAAGGTTGGGGACCACTGACCTAGAGCATAACAATTGTCCAATATAGGTAATGATATTATTCTAGGAAGAGCACATTATGTTTGCGGATAATATAAAAATTTGCCTTCACTAACAGAAGTTAAACATTTTCCCCCACATTTTTATTTTTTCAATAAAAAAAGCAAGTGTTGTGGCATTTAAAATAATCAATTATAGCCAGGGATGGGATCCCACTGGCAGAATAACCGGTTTGATGAGCATGAGCTTTGCATTATAGGAGTTGAATATCATACATCTTAAAGTGGCTGAGACTGAAAAACATTGAAGTAGATTAATGGAGTATCCTGAGAGAAAACAGTCTTGGAATGTTATATAATGAATGATAAGATACACAATAAAGGAACATAGAGGATATCCATTCATAAAGAATTGTTATATGATATAAATGATATGGGGATTGCATTGACAATGTATACAGAAAAAAGGATTAAGGGCATCATGAAAAGCAATGGATTAAGTACTGTTTTAAACATTTTCACTTGTGAATTTTAAACTCATCACATAAGTCCATGTAACACATATATAGGCACTTGCATACAACCATCCTTCTGAGAAAATATTTCCCCAAACTATAGTAGCTAATGATTTGAAGTTTTGGTGTTTGTATATATCATATAGGAATTTACCTCACTTTCCTTCATAACAGAATAGGATTAGCCAGTAAAATAAATAGCTTTTTTTATGCCTGATGCATATTGGTCTGCCCTCTTTGGAAACTGCAAAGAGTCATCTGGCAAATGATTCTGTTTGTGAATAGTAGCATGATATATCTCTCTAAATGTTTACCTGAAATCTTGTGACTTACCTTAGTTTATTTAGAATTTTTTATCTTTTATCTATAGTCCATGATAGCATTGTATCACTGCAGCTAAAAGCATTTGCACTGAAAGTTTCTTCAATCCAATCCAAAATAATTTGTTTCTTGTTTATTTGTATGTTTCCAAAGGAGAAAGAAAAACTGATAAAATTCTGATGGCATAAAGAAAAGTAGTTCTGGCCATGAAAAAAGGGGAAAATGTTTTTTCTGAAGATTTTTTAGAAAAAAAATTATTCATTCTTGAGAAGGATGAATGAAGGAAGAATGTATAAAAAGAAATTCAAAATAACTGCATTGATTTTGTTTGATATAACATGAGGACAGAAAGTCCAACAACTTTTCAAGATTCTGTTATTCCCCACTACAAACATAAACAGTAATCCTGAAATCCCTCAACTGCCAATTGCTCAACTTGGGTTCCTCAGAGGTCTAACAGATAGGCATAGTGCCATGTTCTTATGCATATATGAATAACAAAATGACTGTGGTATATGATTATCTTGACTTCAATTTTATTTTCTTTTTTTCTCCTAGCCTTCAATAGCCTTCTTGCCTTCCTCCCTGTTGATTAAATCTCAAGGGTATATCAGAATACAATTTCTCCTATTTTTCAGATTAAGAAACACAGGATTCCAGAAACTATATAAAACATCTTGCACAGTGGTGGGATTTAATTTTTTTTTTACTACCAGTTCTGTGGCCATGGCTAGGGGATGTGGCTAGGGGGCATGGGCATGTGACTAGGTGGGTGTGGCTTTTCTTTTTGCAGCCCCCCATTTTTTGGGCTTTCTGGGCCTCAGGCAACCCTCCTGGGGAAGTAAGAAAGTAAGTGAGGGGAATCCCAGCACAGCTGATTGTAGGAACAGCTGCTTGTCAGGAGGGGAAAAAAGAAATATCTTAAGGAATGACTGGGCAGGCTAGTATCTGGCAGGTGAAGTAAGTGAGCATCAGGCAGGTGGGGCAAATGACCAAGCAGCAACTGGGCGACTGGGTCAGGAGCGTGGCCAACCAGAAGTTACTGCCGGTTCTGTGTCCCATGCCAAATCCTTGCTATCAGTTCACCTGAACCAGTGTGAACCAGTTGAATACCACCACTGATTTTGCATATCCTCAATAGTATGTGCCATATTACATAAGAATGAAAGTAAGCTCAACAATGCTGCAAAATAAATTCAAGTGGAAAATCTAAACCCTTTGACAATGAGGTAGAAAAGCAGAAGCTTTGGGAAAGTGGAAGATATATTTCAGCATAGTCTTTTAAATACTTTGTGGATAAATGGAGTCCGGCAAAGTTAATCAAGAAAATTAAGTTATTAATGAAACATAAGGTACTGCCAATGTAAGACAACAAGGCAAGGATGAATCTGTCTCCTGTCCTAACTGTCCTAACATGCCTATCAGTCAAAGAGAAAAAATGAAGGGTGTTTGAGAAAAATGCTTGCCCATAATTCAACCATTACTTTAAAAACAATGAATCAAAGACTTAATAAAATTTAATAAACTCTTCCAGAGATTGACAAGACTGACTATAGGCTTATTTCATAAAACATGACAATATATTTTATTAACTTTATCTCATCTATTAAAAAATGCTTAATGGATTTTTGCTGAGATGCTATCTGCACAAGTAGCCTTAGCTAAAGAAATTTTAGCTCAGGTCTTTTTATATATAGAAAAGAAAAACCCAGTTAAATGAAATCCTTATTCTAGTAGAGATAGAGTGTTAAACATTAATGGATAAAGGGAAAATATGACAAATGGTAAATTGGTATCCAATATGAAATGTACTTTTCACTTATTTGACAGTTGTCCCAGACTGTTTCACTGATTTCTATTAAAAGTACTTTAAGTAAGTGGGTTAGGAACAGGATTATAATACAGAAAAGGGTTGATTTAACAGACCTTAGTATATTTCTAGAAAAGTGGACAAAATATTTTATATATAGTATGTTTCTGTTCGTGTCAAGCATTCCCATTCACTCATTTCACTCATAAAAAATGTAAAATATCCATGCTTACAACTCTATTTTCCATTCTAAACATGTGCAAAATATATAAAATATTTAACATCTCTTTCCACCATTGGTCTGTTAAATTGGGGATTTCACTATGTGCATTCTTGACAACTAATATCTTGTAATCAATTTCTGTAAATCAGTGTTACCTTACTTCAAAGAGTGAATAGAAATAGAATATTTGTAGTAAAGCACTGGTACTCAGCATTTGTAGAATTGATACCAGAGTGGGAAAACTCATTCTTAATAATCATGAATAGAAGGTTTCACTATCATCTTCTACCTGATCCCTTAAACAGCAAAGGTCAATGCATGAACCCAATGTTTTGGTTTACTACTGAGCTGTGTGTTTCTAAAAAAATTCTGAGATTTCCAAGAGTAATCAAATTCTACACTAAATTATTGAAACTTACATAACTTTCTTTCAGATTCCAACATAGACTTCATAACATAGTGGCAGCAACAGAAGAAATTATATTGTTAGTATGTATTAGGAAAACATGCATACAAATAATTTAAATAATTTTGCATTAAATCAGTCTATATTTTTAAAAAGTAAATTATCTATAAGAATACAAATCTTCTGAATTGAAGATTCCTAGAATAAATGTGCAAAATACAATAGTTTAGAATAAAGACCTTTCGAATAAAGGTCACAAACACTAGATTTGGACTGATTTACTGTGCTGGTTGCAGGAGTATCAAACAGGTCTATTTTTTATATTTATAGTTATAATCCTATGAGATGAGATGCAAAACTGCTTTTGGTTTATTGATTTAATCAGAAGATAATTCAGTACATGTTAAAACCATTCATTCACTTAATTAAATCAGTTTTAATAACGGTTAATTTTGTAGGGATTGCTACCTTCAAAGTATGGGCAAGAATTTATGGTTTGTTTGTTTATAGTACAAATTTTGTGATTCTTCTCAGATGGAACTGAAATGAAACTGGGTATGAAAGCCAAGAGACTTTGTTTAGTGAAAGAGAAAATCCCCATGAAAACGGTCATTACAATTCAGCAGATTTTCAGAAAAGCAAGGGATATGGAAGAACTTAGGCACACTGGCTCTCTTTGCATGTTTAGTTCTGTTTTATATTTTTTAACATATCAGTTTAGCTCAAGATAGTCAGCTGGCTAAAGTGATACTTAGCATGCATATTGATATTTTTTTGTTTTGCATAGTAACTTCTACAATATGGTATTGGTCAAGTAGGTTTAATTCAGTTGGTAAATTTTTCACAGAGCAGAGTCTTTCTGAATTTCAGTGAATCCTATCTGGTTTATTGTCATTAGTAGATGCAGACAGATGCATATTTTAAAGCTTCATAACATACATCTTTGTTGTGGCTCCGATTCTCGAGCCTATGCTGTCAGAGGAAGATGGGGAGGAGGAACTAGGAATGCCTTCCTCCTCAGGACCTTCCTCTCTGGCAATACCTCAGGTTCCATCAGACAACCCAGAGGAACATCCTGAGATTAATCAGGAGGAAAGCATATCAGAGCAGCCAGCCCTTGACAGGGAGTAAAGAGGAAGAGTATTGGCTTGATCCTAAGCAGCGTCGTAGGGAGAAATGTGAACAGCAATGTACGAGGTGTGGTAGGGTCAGAGAGTGAGCTGAGTCATTGAGCCACACCCCATAGGGGATAAAAGTGGGTGTGTTTTCTCCTGAAACTTTGTACAGGACAAAGTTTAACCTTGTTTCAGATTTTCTTTGTGAATGATTATTTTTGTGGATTGCCTTGTGATTTTCTGTGAGTAAAACTTTACTTGTTATCAGTTCAGACTTGGCAGGCAGGGCATGTTGGAATGCCAAGAATATTATCAGTTCCAAAGAATTAACTCTGTGAAGTCCAAGCCAGCTTGCCTACCTGTGTTTGTGTGAGTTTGTACTCTTTCATCTTTTGGGAAAGAGGGAAGACGAAACAGAACACATCTTGCTACATTTTTCTGAGAGAATTATATTCTACTCTACAGGGAGGAATGAGAAGTAATCTGCTCACCGAAAAAATACAACTACTTCCTAAAACACACACAGTGCTACTCGGATCTCTATATAGATTATTTGGATGATGGCGTGAGGTACTTGCATATATAAAGGCAGTGAATTGAAAACCGCTAGTAGATTATTTACACACACACACACACACTGAAAAAATACACATGAAATAAAATAAATTTTATTCGATATCCTTAGGGCATGTTCTGGATATCATATCAGTAGCTAATTTGAAAGTAAAGATAATCAAATTCAGGCTGAGAAGCAAAAAAGAATTGAGAGAGAGAGAGGGAGGGAGGGAGGGAGAGAGAGAGAGAGAGAGAGAGAGAGAGATATGGATGTANGAGAGAGAGAGAGGGAGGGAGGGAGGGAGAGAGAGAGAGAGAGAGAGAGAGAGAGATATGGATGTATCCAATTAGAAGAAAAGAGGAACACTCAAGTCATTCTTTATTTGAGCAGAAACCCCATGCAGCCAGATGTTCAGTTTTTCCATCAAATCTTTTTGTGAGAAGGATGGAATCTGCCTCTGGTCTTCCCATTGGTCACATATATTTGTTTAATGTTCTTTTGATTCTGGCATCTGGCCCAAATGCTCTGCCTATAAGGTGCAATCTAAGCGAGAAAAGTATTATATATAAAGAGTAAGCCACAAGCTACAGTAGCTCTGAGCACTTTAGTAAAAGAATTGGTTCATTCTGTTCTGCCTTGAGCTTCTGATTGAAAGATGGAATCTAAATCCAACACAATAAATTGCCAGAATGCTAGGTTAAAGTTTAAGAGATGTGGTGTCACTATAAGGCTACCATGCCCTTTTTACAATCTATGCTTCATAATCTATTTTAAAGTACAAACATCAAACTAATTTTTAGTAAAATCTCATACATTGGAGTATTAATATTTATAGAAGTCATCAGTCTTTCCTGGCAATGGAGACCATTGCATAATTTCTAATGATATGGAAGGTACACCCCATCCAAAACCTCACAAAATGTCATGGAAAAAAACCCCAGAATTAAATATTTTTTAAAAAATGTAAGTTGTGTTTTTTGTTGATGGCTGCTCCAAGAGATGGAGAGAGATGTATGTGGGTTTATTTCTATCTAGTTCCAAGACAGGGGAGGATCAATGGCCCTAGAGAGCAGTATATACCATTAATTGCTGATTTTAGACGAAACAGTCTGTTATAAAAGTGAACAAAGGAACTTTGACTCAGTTTAATTTATCTAAATTACATCTGCAAATGAAAGGGCTCTGAACAGTTGGCTTTCCTGAATATAATACATCACTAGCATTTTATTGTTGATAAATTGGTCCAGATTCTAATTCCTGCTGGCACATTTCCTTTTTGAAGAAAGCAATATATATTCCAGCTTGAAAATGGGGGGCACTTATCCCTTTTATTGCTAGACAAAATAATCCTTTACCATTAATCCTTTACCATTCTCAAGAAATTGCATAAATCTATGACACTATATACTTACAGTGAGAATTTTAAAAAGAAAGAAAAAAAAGTGTAATTTTAGCTGTTGTATCCCTGTACTGTATCTTTTAACTCTGTCACATGTAACTACTTCTCCAAGAGACACTTTCCTTCCCTTTTAATGTTCCTAGAATAAAGAAATGGTATACTGTATATTTTAACTGAGTAGAGGAATTGGTTCCTTCCTTTCCTTTGTTATATGAAAGCATTCATAGGTGAATCCGTATCTATACTAAACATCTAGCATAAGACAGCCTCCAGTCAAAGATTTAGCCATTGGTATTTCAAAAAGCAACTTTGACCATTTAAGAAATACGTTCTGCAAACTCATGTTGTCATTGTCCAACACTATTAATATCTTGTTCTTTTCTCTACAACCAATAACAAAGTTATTCCAGAAAAAGGCTATTTTTTCAAGATTCTTTAAGCGATTAGGTTCCCCCCCCCCACTTATAACTAAAATAAAATCCTTCTGTCACTTTTTGACACTCATACCATTTATATGCCAAGACATTCTTTCAGTTAATTTATTCCCCATTAGTGAAATATACTATCTACAAATAATCCCAAATCAATTTCCCTCTCATTCAAAGTTACATCAATTCATTTTTTTGAACTTTAAATCATTTCCTTTTCTTCTCTTTCTATCATTCTCAACTTCATAGAGGCAAGTAAAACCTAACATCCAATTTTTTTTTCTCACAGCATTTTTTCCCATCCCAATTTGGCTGCAAAGAAAGAATGTGAATAAGTATTGGAAAAATGAATAAAATTTACTCTGTTACAACTTTAGGTAAAATTGGTACAAAATGCTTTACAGATGGTGTATAACTCCATCAATAATTAGCAGGAAAAACAAATCAGATAACACTAAATCTGGAAATGTCATAATAGAACATTTTGTCATGTATGGTGGTTATGTAACATAAAGTATCAGAAGTCCTGGAAATAAGTATATCAAAACATTTTTAAAACAAATCAGTATTAGATTGGGAAACCAAATTTGGAGAATATACAGCAATGACAAAATTGTCAGTGTATTGTAGATTGAAGACTTCAAGATCCATATTGAAGATTAACCAAATGGAAGCAAAAATTGTTCCATTATATACTACATATGATACAACAGGGTAAAATTTTATGATTTATGAAGGGGCTTAAATAAATACTAATAATAATTTACAATGTACGTTTCTAGGCTATATTCAGTAGTTGGGTAAAAATGGAAGGAAAAGTAAAAATGTTTCACTGGGGTGTTTTCCCATAATATTTTTATTTATTTTTAGGAGTCGTTTCTCTTTGATTTATTCTATTATCACTATTTAATATAGCATTTTCCTTTGTATTTCAAACATTCTAATGATAAAATACTGGAACAATGTTTTGCAGTTGTGCCCTTTTCACCCAAAAAATAAAACCTGTGACATTCCCTCTATAACTGACATGGATGATGAAAAGAAGAGAGTAGGTATGAAAAAATATATACATGTAAGATATGTACAAATACATAAACTCATGTGCCACAATGAAGCAAGCTGTTGGGTTGGATCACTAGACATATGGTTTCTATTCCTGATTTAGAAGATATTAGAAATGACAAATCAGAATGTCAGTTGTTATAAAATAGGGCAGATTAAGAAACAGACATTTTATATATCTAAAACTTTTTTTGTTAGGACAGATATAGTTACAGACTATTGCAAGTCTGAATGTGCTTCCCTTACACTCAGTACTGGTTACCCCCAGGGTTGTGTCTTGAGCCCCCTGCTATATGCCTTGTATACCTTTGATTGCTCACCAAGCCATGCAACAAACACCATCATAAAGTCTGCGGATGACATGACCGTGATTGGTCTCATCTCTGGAGAGGATGAGATAGCATATAGGGCAGAAGTAGAGAACTTGTCTGCCTAGTGTTCATAGAACAATCTGTCACTGAATGTCCATAAAACCAAAGAACTGATTATGGACTTCAAGAAATATGGGCAGGACCATGCCCCACTCATCATCAACAGAGAATGAGTGGAAACTGTCCCTATGATCAGATTCCTTAGCATACATATTTCAGCTGATATCTCCTGGTCCCCTAACACCAAGGCCATAGTGAAGAAGGCTCAGCAGCGGATGCACTTCCTGCAGGTTCTCAGGAAAAACAATCTGGATAAGAAGCTGTTGCTGGCTTTTTATAAAACCTCTGTGGAGAGCACTCTGACATACTGTCTGGGTGTGTGGTGTGCAGGCTCCACAACTGAGGACAGGAAAACTGTACAGACGGTGATAAGCACAGCTCAAAAGATCATTGGTTGCTCCCTGCCTTCCCTGGAAGATTTAGCCAGGTCCCACTGCCAAAGCAGAATCAAGGTCATTATAGAAGACCCATCACAACCTGGTAATTATCTTTTTAACCTGCTGCCATCTGGATGGCACTTTAGGTCAATAAAATCCCACACCACTAGACTAACAAATAGTTTCTTTCCCTGGGCCATCCGAACCACAAATAAACACAAAGTCACTACCTTATCAAGAATACCTTATTCAGATGCACAATAGCATATTACAGTACAAACCATCTCTTGTGTATTATACTTGGCAAAGCATCACAGTCAGTGTTGGATGTATATTTTGTGTATATTATATTGTAGATATTGCACTTTCTAATTGCAAATNCTTCTCCTTCTCCTTCTCCTTCTCCTTCTCCTTCTCCTTCTCCTTCTTCTTCTCCCAATTTCATCTTCATGTGATTTTATATGTATGTGTGTGCAGGTGCAATGTAGAAGATTGAAATATTCTGGAAACAACTTTCTTGGGCTCAGGGTCCTTTATCTGTTTGTTGTCTTTGTAATAAATGTTCTCTCTATCCTTCAAAGCCATCTTCCATATACATGTCAGAATGAGAAACAGCATAATTCCTCCTATTAGTTGAAAATAAGTAGAAAACCAGTAGATTTGCTTATATCAGATTTACACATTGGAGTTAATTTGGTCAAGCTGCATCCTGATCATATTTATAAAACCTTCTGAATAAATAGTGTTCAATGGCAATTTAGTACTTAGAATCATTGGCAACCTAGCTTGTAATAATCAATAAGCCAATCAGATTGAAGATGTTGTAGATTGTAGTCAAAAGAGCAAAACAATAGATAGATCTATGGGGAAAAAACTTTCATATTTGAATGAAGGGTTGCTATTACATATTCTACCAGCAGAGAAAGCTCTAGACCATAGCTACACATAAATCAGGAAATCAGGAAAAGTTGATAGAGACTGGAAGCTAGAGATTTTGGGGGGAAAAGTTTGGATAAAAGACTGGATCAGATTTAAGGGAAAATTAAACAAGTCAGTGACATGATGGACTTTTTATAGAAAAAGGCAGAAACTAGAAGCTAGAGAGAGGGTAGGACAATTTGGCTGTACTGGAACTTAGGGAGAAGAAACTTTGCTTGTAGTTCAGGACAAGGTGTATCACATGAATTCAGTTGCTGTGATATGTCTACATGTACAAAGATAGACAGACAGACAGAGATAATAGATCGATTGATCAGAATAGTTTAGGCAGTTGTCTTCCCTTTGACATTCTGCAGAAGTCAGTGTTGAGCTTTGAAAAAGCAGGACAGAAAGGGAATTTGATATTTTTGAAAATAAAGGTGGGCTATAAATCTAATGAATAAACTAACAAATCCTGACATCCCAGAAAGATATGGTAATGAAGCCAATCTTTTAGCTTTCTGTATTTATTAAATAAAGGCGGCGCATCTTACTTTCTAAAGTGACTATGGGCAGTTTTAGTTTCAGGATTTCTAACTATGCAAGAATTTTAATATTAACATATTTATTTGTGCTATATTTATACAGTGTTGGATTCTAGAATCTAGAAAACAGATTTAAAATATCCATAGTAGGCTCAGAAACATACAACAAAATTTCAGTAAAATACAGTAAGAACAAAATAGAAATAAATCAGAAGTCCTGAACAAGTTAAACCACTTCCCATAATATCATTATCTTCATCATCTTCCTTAATCTACTCAATGAAGGCATCAAACTGATCTCTACAAGGAGACTGTATGGCCACCAGGAAAAAAAATCATAACATTATTTTAGACTGAAATAGAAGGAAAATACAGAGAAATTATAAATGTAGTCCAACATTATCCATGTAAATCTTATTCAATGAACAGTTCATTTTCTTTTATTTGGTACTTTCTGCAAGGATATCTGTGCATATTTCCCAGTAACTTTTACTAAATTTTCCAGATGGTTTAGATTCATTTTCTCTTTTTCTCTTACTGACTAGAATGATTTAATCTCTTTAAATGCTGTAAAAAATGTTTTACTGAATATAGAACTTGGCGGGAGTTAACTATACCATCTTAGTTCTAATATTTTCACTATTACTTTATATCACTATTGGTTCACATTATTTCATCATCTTATCATCTGTTTTACTGAGATGTTTCAGTTAGTGTGGTAAAAATCCATTCTAGCATATACTGCATAAACATGTATTTATTTAATATTTAAATAAATAAGTTTTATAAGTTTATAATAAATAAGTTTTATTTATTTTTTAAATAAATAAGTTTTATGAGTTTTATACATGACTCAAGGAGTTGCATGTATCTAATATTCTTTCCTTCTATTTTCTACACAACAGCAATCCTCAAATGTCAGAATTTAATTAATTATCATCTGTGGGATTATGGCCAGTTAATTTCTAAATCCTAAAGGCAAGTGAGGATTTCTTCCTAAGCATTTATTTTTGAAGGATGAAATTAAGTGTGACTCAGGGATGTGCCTAAATAATATCTGTCATTTTGTTTGTAAAAAATAGGTTCAGAATTTCACACTGACTTTTTCTGTCACCATAATTGGTAAATTACACTTGGAATATGTGTACATTTCTGATCATGATGATACAGAAAAGATGCTGAAACACTAGAAAGTTGCAGAGAAGAGTAAAAAAATGCTAAAGGGAATGGAGATAAATTGTATGATGAATGGTTGAAAGAGCTAGGTATGTCTAGCCTACTGAAGAGAAGGCATGGGATGGAAGTGGCATGAAAACTGTTTTCCAGTACCAGTGCTTAAGAAACTATCACAAAGAGAGGATTGACTTATTCTCCAAGCCATCAGAGGGAAGGAAAAGAAGTAATGGATGGAAGCTTGTTAAAGAGAGATCCAGAAGTCAGGATAAATTTTTTGACAGTGAAAACAATGAATCAATGGAACATTAGAAGAATGACATGATATTAATAATTTGTCAGATCTCCTATTATTAGCTGATTTTTACCCTTGGTTTAGTTCAGTTATCAGATGTAATAAAAAATCAGTAGCCAAGAAGAAATACTGTAGGAAAAAGTTGATCAGGAAAAAGTGATAAAAATAAAGATGATTTCTGGTAAACTGTCTAGATTCTGCTCTGTATATTAAACTAGCTCGATACCCTTGCTTTGCTATGAAACTATGTGGTCAGGTTTAGTTTTTGGGGAGGAAAATGGGGGGGGAGGAATCTGCCTCTGCTTACCAGCATCCATCGATATTCATCTGCCTAGTGTCCTGTCAGTGTGTGAGAGCGTTGAGGAAACTGAAACAGTGTTTGCTGTGTGAGCAAGAAGGAGACAGCAAGGAGCCTGGGCATGGATTAGCTCAACTGTTCTGTACTAAAGCCAAATTTCAAGTTTGTAGGCTTTATGGTTCTGGAGATTTTGTGATGATGCGTGAGTGGTATTTTGCTTGTATATATATATATAGATTATATTATATTATATCACACCATTATCTATTATGTTATTATATTTTATTATTTATCCAGGGTACCCTGAGTATACCAGGTTTAATCCAAATTATGAAAGCAACATTGCATTGTGGGAGGGCACAATTTGTGCATGCATGTAACATAAATGGAATTAAGACTCATGAGTTGAAAGATATAGCAATCAAACAGAATTTGATCGATCATGGCTGTCTAACACCCAATACCAGCCATATTTTCTTGAAAAATATTGGGTAGCCCATGTGCATTTGTGAAACAGTATTAAAGTGATTGATGAGATATAACAATTGCTCTTGCTTCCTAGTTTACATTTTTGAATGGAAAGTATGAGATCCATCTGGAAATTTGTTGCTTATTTAGATTTCCTTCCCAATCTAGTCTTTCTTCCACATTTCCCATTTTTAATTTAAAAGGGAATCTTTTTCTTAGCGTTTCTCAGCATGAGGCATAATGTCTCCTAGCAGAACAACTGAAAATAAAGAAAAGTTCATTATAGATGGAAATGGAAATTTATTCCCAATGAAAGAAGCCTGGATAATGGGGTTTCATGCAGAAAAATCTACAGGGAAATACCATGATGGAATTAACTATGAAATCAACAAAGACAGACATTGTTTAAATGCATTTAACCCATCTGTAAAATGAGTTGCAAAAAAAGAAATCCTATACCATAACTTAAATATTAAACAAACTGGGGAGATGAATGCAAAATCATAATAATTTAATGTGTTTTTCCTGGAAAGGATATTTAGGAATATTTCAGAATATAAAAGCATTTCTTAAACATATCTAAGAATCTGATTGTATTTGCACTCCCCATCAAAAAACTTTAAAATGTTGTCTCCAAAGCCTCCTCAATAGTAGTTACCAAGCTGATCAAAAAGAAAAACAAAATAAACACATGAGAACTAATCATATTAACTGCATTTTGTATTATACAGTCTTACCACACATACACACATATGTATATTTAAGGAAATGCTTGTATTTTCTTTAAATTCATAAGCATCAATAATTTTGCTAAATAATTTTTTTGATGGTGCTGTTACCATCATTGAAATCAGCAGATATCAAAATACCCTTAATATATTAAAATGGGCAAAAGTGGGAGAGATTGCTGAAGTATGTCAAAATGATCTTGCAAGAATCTGCAAGAAGGTCTCATTTCCCTACAGATATATGGACACACACACACACACGTATATACACACACACATAAACACTGAATGTCCAAATCAAGGGAAAAAATGAAATGTAATTTTATTTTGTTTTAATAACAGTTCAGTGTAAATAAATACATTTTAATTAATAGTAACATGGGGAGATAGAACTCAAGTTGTTCAATGCTAAATTTATTTGAAAAGTTACAAACACTAGGTAACTAGGTAAAGGTAAAGAAGTCCCTAAGGGTTTTACTCTGATAGTTGTAGTTGAACTTTAGGGTTGGTGCTCATCTCCATTTCTTTAAACCATTGAGCCAGCGCTGTCTAAAAACATTTCCATGTTCATATAACCAGTACGATATCACACCATAGTGCAAAGTGTATGGCAAAACACAGAATGTTGTCATTTTCCCAACAAAGTGGTTCCTATTTTTCTATTTGCATTTACATATTTTCAAACTGTTAGGTTCACAGGAGCTCACTCTATCACATAGTACTAGAACTTGAACTGCTGTAGTATAGCAATAGCACTTAGACTTATATACCACTTCACAGTACTTTAAAACCTTCGTTAAGCAGTTTATAGAGTCATCATATTGCTCCCAACAATCTGGGTCCTCATTTTACTGATCTCAGAAGGACAGAAGGCTGAGTCAATGTTGAGCTGGTAAGATTCAAACTGCCGAACTACTGGCAATCAGTAGTCAACCACAATAGCCTGCAATTCTGCATTCTAACTACTGTGCCGCTGTGGCTATGGTGTACAGACTTTCTCCAGTGTCTTTTAAACAGCTGAACTACCACACATTTATAAATACTAGTACATTTATAAATACAGTATTAAACTGTATTTAGACCACTACATGTAGTGTCCTAAAGTTCCTTTGATCATTCCTTTGATCTCATTAAAAACTGGAATTTAGAAGCCTTTCCATAAGATTATACGAGTTGTGACAAATGGCTACAACTTTCACTGGTATGTAGTACCTTATTATACAGAATACTGGGGGGGAGTAAATCAATTGAAGCAGAAAACTGGGACCATCTTGCTCAGTCTGGAGTAGGTGATAGCACAAGGTATGAGTGTGTTCATCAGTTCTCCAATGATCTTGGGTTTCCTGTGCTTCAGTTAAATCTCATAGGAAAAAACCCTGAAGAAATTCATCTTATGAGGATTTTTTTGTCAAGTGAAAAGTATGGGGAGTAAAGGAAGTTGCAAAGTAAAAGAAAAATGTATATCCAAAAAGTCTGTCACAATTCAGCAGTGAAGAATTCTATAAACCCTGTGAACATGAGTTCGAAACAAAGGCCCTATTGTAAGAAAATTGTACCAAATTGGAAGTGAGATTTGAATACATGACACAAAATTTCACCATTGGTTTAACTGTCCAAGTCACCAAGTAAAAAGAAAGGTCTGCAGAACCAGATTAAAATATAAGTAATCTTTCTACATGGTTACATGTAGAAAGGACACAAGAGCCATTTGTATTCTTTCTTGTAACCTCTTGCTTCATTGCCAGTCCATCACTGTTACACAATACAAAAGTGATTGTACAGTTAAAGAAAAAAACCTAGAAAAATGTCACAGTTAAACTGGTTTGTTGCCTACCACATATTCTAAAGGCAAAAGTCAAAACTTACCTGCAAATAACTCATCAACTGAATCATCCATTTTTCTGAAGATTATTGTAATTGAAATCCCAAACTTGCACAACATTTGATGCTTTCTTCATGAGGGATGAGGACTACCAAACCAGTCAGTTGTAAGTTATGGTCTGTGAGAGCCACATTCTTATGCAGTAAAGGGCTGGTACACTTGCTCTTTCTGATCAGGCAGTGCTGTGGCTGTTTCATATCAATCCAAAGCCACAATCACCTTCTGATCTGAGGAGCAGGTGACTGAAGAATTGTCCCAGATCCAGATCTTTGGGTGCCAACTCACTGACAAAAAAGGTAGAATGTATCAATCACACAATGTTGTTGAAAAATTGGTGTTCATGAGATATTTATATCCAAATTCTTTCTTTTCTTGGTATCCTTGGAATCCTATTTTTTATTTTCTATCCATCACTTTGAATATAGAAATAACCCATGTTTCTAATATGTGTTCAGTAAACACAAATAAGAAGAAAACCTCTACTACTGCTTGTTCATGGAGGTAGCATTAACTTCTATTAAGAAGTAAGGAAAATGACCTTGATGAAGATATGGAGGAACTATTGCTGAAGCAAAAGGGACTGAAGAATTTTTTAAGTCCAGAACAAGATAACATTTAGAAATGGTCAGACATACGTGTTTCTAATTCACTGAGTTATAAGGAGGAGGAGGAAAAGAATAATCAAACTTGAAAATTTATGTTACTTAGCCAACCTCAATAAACATACTGGTATGCCTACAACAACCCAGGCTGCTGTATGTTGAATCAGACAAAGCTTTCAACTGATCTTCAATGAGTTTCCAAATATGGATTATGAAATATGTAAGTGACATGAAAGAAAGAAATGAACATACACAAATACTTAAGAAAAGAAAAATAGTATTGGACAAAACATACAGTATGTATATCATATACTATATACTATATATCATTGATACAGTTTATTCAGCCATCAAATTTCTCTTTAATACAACATTTGAGAAAGGAATTAGTACATGGGGACCAAGTATTTACTGCACTTAATTGATTTAATTACAATTATTCAATTTATTTTCAATTTATTTCAAATAGCCCATGGCATATTATCCTGAAAAGGTTGTGCGCCTGTGTTTTTGCTATAAATGGGTTGTTTCAAGAAAAACATTAGATTCCCATATGAAAATCATTGTACATGCTTCTCTAGCTTTTGTTTAAATTGTTTTGCTTAATTGTGAACTGATATTTAAAGATGATAACAGACTTTATATATGGTATTTTAACAAGCAGTATAATAATTAGCTAACAAAGTCAGTTGATTGGAGTCTTAAATCAGTACAATGGTGTGTCCATGAGTGATCTGTAGCATCTGTACATCTATCTGTAATGGAAATGTTTAAATGACCCTGAGATCACAGGAAGAGATAACGCCTAGGAAACAAGCAGACAAAGGGACTCAAATAAGGGAGTCACTTCCATTGCTTTAAGAGTCAGAGAAATAAATTTAGGAAGGATTGAGCCTAATGGATCAAGCTCTTAAAAGAAGCAGTGGCAAGATTTTGCAAATAGCATCATAATAAAGTAATTTTAGGTCATTTTGTCATGTTTCCTGCCTGATTTATTTGAGAGTGCTGACACTGTCTTTAAAAAAAAGTAAATAAAATTCAAGACAAAACTAAACTACATGTGTAAAACAACCTGTTTGCATAAAATCTGAAGGGATATTTCTATGTGTGGGCTACAAATAAGGTAGAATCATAACTACAGAATGGGATAGACCGGAGTGGAATGGAGTGGAATGGAATGAAGTGGAATGGCATGGCATGGCGTAGCATAGCATAGCATAGCATAGCATAGCATAGCATAGCATAACATAGCATAGAATATTTTATTTGGCCAAGAAGTGATTTCTTCTTGGCCAAATAAAGAAACACCCAGTTTACATCCTGGCAATAGAATCATAGTCATAATTATCGCAACAAGAGGGAGTAGTAAAAAAGATGAGAAGGATGGTAATACTACAGTCAAACAGCAAGGGATGATTAGGTGTTCAGCAGAGTGATGGCACAAGGAAAAAACCTATCCCTATGTCTAATTGTTTTGGCATGTAATGCTCTATAGCAGCAACCAGAAAGGAGGGAGGAGATGAAACAGTTTGTCCAGGATGTGAGGGATTTGTTATTTTTTTTTAATTTTCTTTTCTCAGCCCTCTTTCTGACCCACACAATATACAGGTCTTGTATGAAAGGCTGGTTGAAACTGTTTTTTCTGCAGTCCTAACTAACCATTGGAGCAATGGTAGGATTCAATTTTTTTTACTACCGGTTCTGTGAGCGTGGTATGGCATGGCTTGGTGGGCATGTCTTGGTGGGCATGGTATGGCATGTCTTGGTGGGCATGTCTTGGTGGGCATGGCAGGGCTCTACCAAACCAGACGGTTATAGAATTACAAATTATAGATTCAATCATTCCTCTGTAGAAGTGTATCAACAAACTGTTATTTCAACAAATTGTTATTTTCTGTGTTCTAGAACTGATATTCAGAGCCATACTGAAAATAAGCATCTCATAACTAGTATAATATGTGGTAGTATTTATTTTTTATTTCATTATTTATATCTTGCCTTTATTGTTTTTACAAGTAACTCAGTTGTTTGGTATTCATCATTTTTGGTACTTGTTGCACCTCCCAGAATCAATTCATCACGAGTACCAAGATACCATGTTTGTGTGTCTAAAGTTCAGTAATATTGATTTGTGATAAAAACATGGATCTGTGCAAATGTGTGTTGTATATTTGCATATGGGCTAGAGCTGTGCCAAAAATGGATTCAGTAGGGTTTTTTTTCAGTTGTTTTCTCTCAATTCATACTCAGTAAGACTTACTCTGGATTGACACTCATAAAATTACGCTGCCCCAGATTAAGAGTCTAACTCAATAAGCTTCTTAATTCATTAACTTTCAGACTGTTCTTAGAAAGGAACCCTCAAGATTACAGTGCATCAGAGAAATTTTGTTCCTTGAAGCATAGACAGCTTTAGAATTTGACATAACAAAGAAAAATCTCAGAGACAAAATGATTTGGCATGCCTCAAAAAGTGTTCTTTTTCAAAACTAGAAACATTTATGGGAGGGCGGAACTGGCGTCATGGCGGTACATCATGCGATCTTTAAGCTCTAAGATCACTGCTGATATCTCCATTGCAGGACAATCCCAACAGACCTAAACCATCCCATAGAGACGGTGACTGAGAAGGGCACATCCTGTTGATCCCGGGGACATTGCAAAGTCCCTGGTAGATCCAAGAGAAGCCCTTTTTTCCCACAGCAGAGACATTAAAGCTGCTGAAGCTGGTACAGCTCTGGAACAGAAGAAAGCTGGAAAGAAAGTATGTCAGTTTGGTGAGATAATTTTCTATTTATTTTTTTCTGGAGAGAACACCCTAAAAGACTAAAAATTAAATTTAAAAGTGAAGATAAAAGTGCTCAAGCAGTG
>BHFT01050846.1:0-22400 GCA_004320025.1 Laticauda laticaudata
AATAGACTGATAAAGAATACAATATAAAATATATAACCATTGGATGAATGTATAAGATTAAATCATAATGAAAATTATAATATCTTGTATAAAATGATGGAAAAATAGTCAAATGAATGTTCAATAATTGAGATATAAGCACAAGCTAGACAATAAGGTGAGAATTTATATAACTTGTGAATAATGGTAAAAAAAAGGATAGCACAAAAGATTGCAACCAACTGACACACTGTATGTATATAATTGAAAAAGGACTTTATGTTTTTATGTTTTGTCCATATGTTTGTTGTAAAAAATAAAAAGTTTGTAAAAAAAAAGAAATTTCAGCTTCCTGCAATAACACCAGTGGAACTGCCAAAAAACTTCAGTACATCATATATTTTTAGAAGATACTTGGTTGATACCTAGGACACTGGTAGCATCCTGTATCAACCATTAGCATCAATCACTGGTATTTGTGGTACATTTTTAAATGTTCAGTTGACTTGAGTTTCATATATAATGAATAAAAGATGATAATGATGACAACAACAACAACAACAACAACAACAACAACAACAACAATAATAATAATAATAATAATAATAATAATAATAAATTCCAAAGGTTTGTTCTAAAGTGAATCTGGAAAGTGAATCTGGAAACATTTAATACTGTGAGTTACTGTATGAAGTGTGTTCTGAAAACTTCCTACTAGATTACACAAAATGCTACCATTTCAGTGACCTCTTTGCCATAGCTTTAAATATTGAGCATCTAGGAAATGCAAAAGAAGTTTAAAAGAAAGGTGCAACTTTATCACCTAATCACATAATTTAAAAGGGACAATTAAAGCCATTGAATCCAAATTGTCAGTGATCTTCCTTCTTCATGTTTGTCTATGTATCAAAATACTTATGCATACAACAGTGGGCATCAAAACTGCAACTATCAAGTGGCATTTTTAGGAAAATATGCATGAAGAAAATTGATTATTGAAAACCTGCATTCAAGATAATTAAACATTTGTTACCCTACTGGAAAATGCCAAACAATTAAGCAAGATAATGTAGTGAATTTTTCATGAGAGTTGCTTCCTATAAAAGCCTCACATGAGATAATGAATATGAATAAGTGTGTCATTTTCTTAATACTGATATTCTCATTAATATTTTCAACTTCAAAGGGATGAAGTGGTTCATATGGAGTTCAAATGAATGTGGTTTGATTTTACAGAGGGGAAAAAAAGCTCTGTCTTTGAGTATTGCCACTTAGCATATCAGTTCAACATGAATTAAACATTAACTCATGATAAAATCATCAATATGCAAAAACAAAGACAAGGATCTGGGATCAAAGCAACCTTTCAGTTCATTAAAAAACATAGATGAAGTAAGTATAGTCCCTATTCAAGTCCTACACTCGTATTATAAAAATTAAGGTATAGAGAAATGGTCCGTTTTTTTTCTACCCCAGCCTCCTCTTTTTGAGTTAAAAGATCTGATGATAAATTGTAATGCTGCACACTTGTGCATTTTTTCAAACATTCCCATTCACTTTATTATGTAAGGAAAGTACTGTGGGTTTTTTTTCTTTTTGTTAATAGAAAGTTTCAGAAGTATTTTCATGTCTTCTGCATTGAGATCTTTCAGGCTATATTTAAGAGGTGGTCCTGGGACTACTGGATGAATCTGATTTCATTTCTCCAGTGATCTGCTGCTTTCTTGACTTCCAAGGCTTCCGGGGTTTTTCTTTGTTTCCATGAGAGAAATCTTCCCTTGGAGCTCTTACATTTTATAAAATACTTTTGGCAGCCAAAAAGATTTCAGAATGATAAAGAAGCATATAATTGGAGGGTGGGGGAAATGGATCTGCCACATTGTAACAATAAAGTATAGTCCCAATACTAAATAAAGGATTTCTAAAATAACCTGAGTTTGTATGAGTTTCTTCATACACATATATATGCAGGCAGACATATTGTACATGTATACATCATCTTTCAACAACCCCATAATCCCTTGTGGGGAGAAGTCTAGGCAAATGAATGGAGCTGAATGTTTACTTGCCGGATGTCCTTCCTATCACCAATGCGGAGTTATATCCAGCAGATATATTCTCAACGTGCCCAGAGAGATAAATATCTGCTTCTACCTAGGATCAAACTCACAGCCTCCTGATTGTGAGGTGAGAGCTCCACCTCTAGGCCACCGCACTACTCATTTACTGCATATGCACCTATGTATATATCTTTCCTAGGGGAACAAAACTTTAATTTGTATGGTTAGAGTTTCTTATTACATCTTGCCCATCAACATAGATCTGAGCTTTTGTCCCTCTGTCTCCTCCACACTTAATATTTTACAATGCCTAAATAGAAATAAGTGCTCTTAAGCTGACAGTCTTGGATGGGGACATGTGAATAATTTTTCATTTTTATTTTTTCCAAACTGAATGCTGAGATAGTTATCTAGAGAGAGAGTCAAAAAAATTCAGGAGTCTTTTCCAATGACTGAATATTATTCAAGGGCATCAGCTTTTGTGAGCTGCAGCTCTCTTCATCAGATGCCTGATTTTGTTGTTGTTGTCACTAACAGACTTTCTTCCTACAAGGTCTAGAAAGGAGCATTTCACTACTCAGATCCAAACCATGTTTTCATTACTTATACTATAAATGCCTCCCAGTCTTGAAGCCCAGGACTCAAAGTGAGAGGCAGTCAGCTATGCTTGTATAATTTCTGAGTGATTGTTCCTGGCCAGAGTTTCAGCCCTTCTATTGTCAATTGCATTACCCAACTACAGGTAGTCCTCAACATACCTGACCACAGTTGATCCCAAAATTTCTGTTGTTAAGTAGGAAAGTTGTAAAGTGAATTTTGCTCCATTTTACAACCTTTCTTGCCATGGTCATTCAGTGAATCACTGCAATAAATGTGAAAAATGATTATGTCACTTTTTTCAGTGCCAGTATAACTAAATGAGCCAGCATAACGAAATGTACAGGGTTAGGAAAGCATTTTGTCTTCTTTCATAGTGAAGCAGTTTCCTTCTCTTCCAGTTTGAGATTTGCCACTTATATACAATTATATACAATTGCATATGTATATAATGTATGTATGCATTACACATGTGTGACAGAGATGGTAAGTTCTGACCTGTTCTGGAGAACCAATAGCAGAAATTTTGAGTAGTTTGGAGAATCAGCAAATACCACCTCTGTCTGGTCTCACCCCCATCTATTCTCTATCTCCCCAGTCCTAGCTGATCAGCCAGGTCTTTTTTTGTTCCCTGCACAGAAGAAAGGAGTTGGAAAGCAGGTTAGTGGGTTGGGGAGGGAATGGGATTTTGCAGTATCCTTCCCCTGCCACACCTACCAAGCCACACCCATCAAGACATGCCCACAGAACAGGTAGTAAAAAAAAATTGAATCCCACCACTGATGTGTTAGTATGTGTATCCACACAAACTTATACAAGCACATATGCATACAGATCTTCTCCTTTGCAACTTCTCATTGCAAGTTTTGAAAGCAGCAAGTAGGAATCAAAACAAAAGAATCAGGATCACATCAACAAAGCTGCAATAGTTTGACCTTCCATTTTCAATCCCTCTATTTTCTCCTCTTCCAGTCCCATGCCCTAGTATGGCAGCTCTGTACTTCTATTCATTTTTTAAAAGTTAGGATCATCAAAAATCAAATATAGATGAGCTGTCTAACAGGTGGCAAAGGGACTGAAAGGGTGAGATAGCTACAAATATGTGAAACTATTTATGGCCAATAGCTGTTAAAATGGCAAAGGAAGTAAAAATAAAAATGTTACATTGTAGCCTAATCTGTGAAGTGTATAGGACTTCAGTGTTATAGCAGCTTTGGCCTGGTTCAGATGTCTAGTTCTTGAAATAATGTATCTGTCCAAATGGGTCTACTAAACTGTAATGAAGGTGTGGCTAAGTGCTCAAGTTTTTAGTAGGAAATAAAAAAAAATCTTAAAATTATGACAGAAATCGTACAGTTCAGTTCTATATCTCTCTTTGCTCTCTCTGTATAAAAATCCCTCACGACCCACAAAAATGAATATTATGATAATATATACAGCCGGCCTTTGAGCCAGTGGAAAATTAAATTGACCCATGAGATTTCTAAAAATGGTTACTAGAACTTTTCATGTTCACACCTAATGTGAAAAGTAATACTAATTTAACTATATGGATTACAACACATTCTTTACAACTTCAACTATTCTTTTATTTGGCAGAGTACATGTGAGCATACACATTATTTATTTACTATTCCAAACCAAGTCACAGAATTTGAAATTACAGCATGCCATTAATAAATGCATGAGTGGCAGTATGTACATATATTAAAAGAACTCCTACAATGTTAACATTTCATTGAACTGACCCAATGGTATAAACTATTAATATTAATATTAGTGTTGGTCATTTCATAAGAACACTTCAACCTCTTCACTATGACTAGGATTTATTACACTAAAGAGCAGATATATTATCTATGATTGTCAATGAAACTACAGTGGATATTTTAAAAGGATGTGTGAAACAGACTCAACTTCTATGTTCAAGTAAGTACTTAACTGATCTTCATATGGAAGGTTAGCATATCAACCAACTATCATCCTAATAGGAAGAGTATCTATACACACTGGGGAGAAGACCATCCCTACATGTGGCATACATAATATTGTAGAAATAATAGGGGAGTGTCCAAAGACAATATGTACACAAAGGTTGCATCTCTAGAAGTCAAAATGGGGGCAAGGGTAATGCTGCTCCCCTCCATCCAGCTCTCTTCATGATTTGTTTTAGAGTTGATCCCTTTGTATGTAACCCAGCAGATGGCAGGACTCAAGAAATCAAGACTCAGCTAAATGGATATTTTATTTTTATCCTTGCTGTTACAAAAACAGATGGAGTTTCTCAAAGTCAAACAGTGATACCAAATAAATCGAATTTGACACAATTAAAAAGAAACTGTATAATCTAACAAAATGGAATTATTTATTGTCCAAATGGGATATACTTCAAGAAGTCTGTAACTTTTTGACTTGCAATATTTCTCAACTGATAAACTGGAAATGCAAAATGTATGTATTTCAAAAATGTGCACACCAAATTTGGAAAATTTCTACATAAAGTGGATAAACTAGAAAAAAATTGCAAAACATATGTACAAAGAATATACATGTAAATGATGCTCATCTTGGGGAAAATTGCCCATAAAACCAAACATAGTTTTTTTAAAATGTTAATAAGCTTCAATTAGCTTTGTTATCTTATGAAATTTTGTTGGCATGAGTTAATGATTTCATACTAACAAAGACGACAAAAGCTTAGGACAGAATAAGATGCTAAAAATAATTGCCTGACCATGTAGATTTTTTTTTAATCAGGTATAGCAAAGTGTTCATCAAGCACAGATTATTCATTTCCTGTTTCATTTGAATTTTTACTCTGTTCTCTTTTATTGTGAGAGTTTTATGGCAAGAATAAATCCTGGGTGATTTGCAATAGTTTGGCAAGGATGTCTGAGCCTTCTCCAATTATTTATAAAATGATTCCCAAGACAATCCTACATTATCCTACTGAAATGAATATCCAGGATAAGAGTGCATTTTGGGGTGAAAACACTGCAAGCAATTTTGATACTCATTATCCATGAACTCAGAAAGACATAATGGCAAGTTTATATCTTTTACACCAAACTTTTGTGGATGCATCAGTCAACATCAGCAACTGTCATACCAATGAAAATAAATATTGCAGGCCTTTCCTTTCCACTTTATTAGCACAAGCAGTAGATCCCACAAGCCTGTAGTCTATTGTTAACAGATAACAGATAATCAGAATTAGAATGGACCTTATAGATCATCTAGTCCAACCCCCTGCCCAAGCAGGGGGGCCCTACACCATTTCTGACAAATGGCTGTCCAATCTCTTCTTGAAAGTGTCAAGTGATGGCACTCCCATAACTTCCGAGGGCAAGCTGTTCCATTGGTTGATTGTTCTCACTGTCAAAAAGTTTCTCCTTATTTCCAGATTAAATCTCCCCTTTTCAGTTTCCATCCATTATTCCTTGTCTGGCCTACAGGTGCTTTAGAAAATAGACTTACCCCTTCCTCTCTGTGGAAGCTCCTCAAATATTGGAAAATCCTTCCCAGGTCAATAAAATGAGGACCCAGATTGTTGGGGACAATATGCTGACTGTAAACTGCTTAGAGCTATATGATGGGGTAGTACATAAATCTAAGTGTTATTATATAGCTATTGCTATTATTCTTTCTTTTTAGAAAGAAAAAGCCTCTGGCTTTCCTTTAGTACTATGGATCTCTATTTTGTATTATCCAATTTTGTATCTCAGTCTTTCCAGAGTTTTGTTTGCTTTTGAATTTTAAAATTTGTTCACTTTTTATTAAATATTATCCCCAAATGAAGTACAGGAAAATAATCAAATAATGTCTATGTAGAAAAGCGGTATATGAAAAGTTATGAATACTGCTAATAACAATTACATGCAAAATTCAGTTATTCAGTTACTATATCATTTGAAATTTATAAATTAAAAATCTTTGAAATAATCTTCACTTGTATTATGTCTCTTTGCCATTCAATTTCACCAAACACAGCATTATATTCACTAGTAGAAATCAGTAGAATTAATGGGGGAAAAAATCCCTTCTCTTTGATACAGGTGATACATGTTTTCCTCAATCTGTAAGTCTCTACCAGGGGCTTGGGAATCTGAAGTTCTGCACAATATCAGTGTCACATACACACATACACAGAGAGAGACAGAGAAAGAGAGGTGCAATTCTACCAGTTCAGACTGGTTCAAGCAAACAGGTTAAGTTTTCAACCAGTATTTCAACCGACCGGCTGGCTCCGCCCACTCCACCCCACCCTTCCCAGGAGTCTCCACATGATGCAGGTAAGTTCAAGGTCCATGCAGAGGCTCTGGGAAGGGGGAAAACAAGCCTTCTGGAAGTCCAGAAATGGGCCTGTTTCCAGATTCTGGAGGGCCTCCAGACCCTGGGGAAGGCTGTTTTCACCCTCCCAGAAGCCCAGGGAAGGTTCTGATAGGCCACATCCACCATGGCCATGCCCACCCAGCAACCAGGCTGCAAACCAGGTGATGGAATTTTTGAATCCCACCCCTGTATATATATATATATATACACACACACACATACACATACACACACACATATATAACATACATATTTACGTGTGTTTGTGTTAGTGTGTGTGTATGTGAAGGAATCTACAAGTATAGCAAATTAACCTCTCAAACATATTTATTTCTTTGTTTTAAAAGGTTTGGAGAGGCGAGATAGGATACTTTCTCTGTTAGTGTACAAACCACCTGCAGTAAGCAGTTTCTCCTTCAGCATCCCATGCCAAGTTTCAAGGGCTTTCCTTCCGGCTACAAAGGAAGGGATGGATCTCACCTCCTGTGACAAGATGTTCCAGAGGGCAGGAATGGTGGCAGAGAAGGCTATTCTCCTGGATTCCACCAGCCAAAATTCCTTGATTGATGGGATCCCCAGTAAGTCCCTTCTGGCAGCATAAGTGGGGCAAACTAACCCCATTGGGGAAAGACAGTGCAGATATCCTGTGAATATAAACATTTGTATATCAAAGTTATGTAGCCACCCATGTCACAAAAAGTGATTCTGCACAGCATACGACGACGATATAAAACCATCTTTACTGAGAAAAAATGTAATATTCTCTTCCTCTGTATGACATCATCAAACAAATCAGAGAAATAAACACCTCATCATCTTTGCAAAATTCTGATTTTTTTAAAAAAGAAGCTGAAAAATAAATAAAATCCCTCGAAGTAATCAAAGCAGCCACTGTCCAAAGCTTGATATAAGCATGCTGCCTAATTAATTCTTTGGGGAAAAGAAAAAAAATCAGTGATTCTAACTCATCACTGTTCTTCACACTTCTTCATTTTAGCATGTCACTGTTTGCACTGGATGCAGATGCTTTGAAGTTTTAAAAAAGCAGAGATTGTGGGACCCAGGTTTTTCAACCAAGGGAATGAAATTCTAAATAGGGCATTGTTTTGTTGCTTTGCTTTGTTTTTTGTTGCCTGACATGAAACAGTAAATGGCATCTTCTACTTGCTCAAGACAAATTCTATAGCACCCAAGGCCACTCAGATTATTTTAGCACCTCAGACAGAAAATCCTATAAAGACTCTCCCTGGTGTTAAACATTACAATAATAATAAATCAGTAAATAACAATTTATTCTACCTTCATGATGTAAAATCCACTGTCTGAGACACCTGCTACCCTCTCCTTCACAGCCAGGGCTGAAGCTAAAGCAGGAATCAGAACCTCCAATCCCACCCTAACCTATACGTCAATACCGGGGGGGGGGGTGTCCTTAATTTCCAAAGAGGATAAAATTTACTTCAGGCTGGCTTTTAAAAAGAACTTACAAAACGATAGGATTAACTTGAGATTTTTTAAAATGGGGATGGCACATCTACTTTCTCCATTTTTTCTTTAGATTTAAGAGGAAAAAACTCTGTTTTGACTCACTCTGTATTCTACAATATGGCAGTGCTGCAATAGAATTTAAATTATTTTTCTTACAGAGCTTTTTTTTTTATAGCTACATAGCAAGCAGGTTCTCTCCATGTCAGCAGTGCATAAGTACTACTATTTTACAGAAGAATTGGCCAACATTTGTAAAGTTCTTTATCCATGGTATACAACCTAAGATTTTTAAAGTTTGAAAATGGAAAAGTTCAAAATAGAGTCATTCATCTATCCATACTGAACAAACTACTCCAAATCTTACATGATGCAGTAGAATTACACTGACCTTTAAAAAACAATTTTGTCCTGATTCATTATCTGACATGGTTTTTGCAAAGCCATATCAAATGTAATTTTGACCTGTTTCCCTGTGGGAAGGCGGATCTATGAAAATATATAATCTTTATGAACTATCCCTGGTTTCCCTTTCATAAATGAATTTAATAAGAGTCACAGCAAGACTCTGAAAATAAGGTTGATTTGTCACATAACCAACACCCTAAGACATACATTTTCTTATTGATCTGATTGTAACTTCCACTGAGAGGATAGCATCAGTTCACCTCAGTCAAAGCCCAGACCTTTCAGTAGGAAATGGGACCAGATAAAGTAACAAATGAGATTTACATTTTATTACAAACTGTTACATTTTGCAGCAGAAATTCAAATCCAGTAAGCACATGCAATGACTGATTCAGCAGGATTCATTAACTTCTTTGTATACATAATAAAGTAAAGTTTACAATACTAATAGTAGATTCTTTCAACATGGTAAATCTTACAAGCAAAAACTCAAAAGCAGCTACAGAGTTCAGAGCAGAGACATAAGCAGAGGAGAGAAGAGCAGAGAACAGTTTCATTTTCAATTCAGCAGTTGTAGATAAGAGCCACACCCAGGCTACTTCCAGTTTCACTTTCCAATTCAGCTGCCATTGGCTGGTCTGTTGCCATGTCTATCCATTGGCTGACTTTGTTACTAAGCTCTATTCCAGTTCATGAATATACTCTAGGAAAAATAATGTAGTATTTTGAGCGCAAATTTTTTTGAGACAAAAGAACACATAAAATAAAATCAACTGTATTTGATGGAACTTAATTTAGAAAGAAAAAAGTTGTGATTTGAAAGTTCCAGCAATTCAAGTTAATGGAAGTAAAACTAATCCTTTATGAGCCCCAAGCAGTCCATATTAAAATAACAATGAGATTCTGTCAATAGTTATATTTATGATTGAAGTTTAGATCTCTGCTCCAGGAAGAAATGGTCCTCCTAAACATAGTTTCAAAAAACAATTGTCCTAAATAGACACCCCTGTTCTTACCTGTTGTGCCCTGTAAAATAAAATGGAATTCACCAACTTCTAGTGTGGTTATCTACTATTTCCATATAGATTTTTTTTTAATGGTAAACAAAACATTTTAGATTGAATTCAGAAGGGGTTTTGATGAAGTTATCACATAAGAGAAAATGGTTGCCCAGATTCTGCCAAGGAAAGGATTACTGCCCCTGTTCTGAAGAGGAAGAGTAGTGGGTTATAATGATCAAAGATTCACTACCAAGAAGAAGCCAAGCAGCAATATGTTGGCTGAATTGCCTGTCAAGAGCAGTGTTTTCCCTTTTTGGGGTTAACATTCAGAATGTGACAAAAAATCTTCTTAGTCTCTTAAAGAGTACTGAAAACTATCCTTTTCTACTGATAAATCTGGGAACAAATGACATAAAGACATGAAACAAAAAAAAAAACCTTCTACGCACCAATTACACCTACACTTTCAACAATTTTGTAAACAACAAACTAATTTTGTAATTAGTTTTACAATTTTGTAAAAAACAAACTCCATCCCACCCCTGAAAGGACCTAATGGTAAAGGCTACAATGATGACACCATTAAATCCAACATCTTTAACACATTCTTCTTTGGTTCAATATTTGTAAAAACAGCAATGGATCATGCCCAGTATTTCCTCGCTGACACACGAAAAACTACAATGATAATTAAACATATCAATTTTACAGAAGACATGTGAAAAAACATACATACACAATCTTTAAAACTAGCCTCTATTATTGGAACCAGAGCGAATATGTTGCACTACTTCTATAAAAAGCTATTCCAATGCCATAGCCGAAACCTGCTATAACTTTGAAATAATCTTTCAGGACAGCTCCTTACCAAAACTATGGTCACTAGCCACGTCATCGCCCATCTTCAAAAGGGAAACCCCAGCAAGTGAATACAGACCAATTCTTTATGCTGCATCACCTGTAAAGTCATGGAATCAATTATTAACCAATCCGTTATCCTCACACTTTGGTTTCAGAAAAAACTATCTGTAATCTGGTATCTCTGGACACCCGCAATAACTGGATAGAAGCATTCCTGTCAAACAGCACAACAATGGTCAAAATTGCGGAAACTTGTCCTTTAAAATTCTGTACCTGTCAAAGTGGTGTTCTCCCAAAGGCAAGTGTTCTAAGGCACCAACTGCTCTTCATACGTCTACATAAATGACCTCCTGTGATCATATTAAGAGCAACTGTGTTTCTCTGTCACTGATGATGTAAAGTATTCACAACCACAGACAATACTGCCTACCCCTTCAAAAAAAGACCTCAACTATGTGTCAGAATGGTCAATACAATTGGCAACTCAAATCTCAAATCAAAATAAATGCTCTGTCTTATTAATTGAGCAAAAAAAAATCAGCAAAATAGAATACAAGCTAATAGGTCAAGACCTTGTTGATGAATCCACGAACTCTGTCAAGGACTTTGTATTCATCTCTAATGATTAGTATTCAATCTCTAATGATCTAAAGTGCTTAGAAGCCGACTTAACTACATAGCCAAAAAGGCATTTAAGAGTTGTTAACCTATCCTGCATAGCTTTTTCTTGGTACATGATACACTACTAACTACAGCATACAAATTTGCTAGACCAATACCTCGAATACAGCTCAATCATTCTGGAACCCCGTCGATGTAACGCTATACTGATATTAAATACAGTTAGAGAAAGTCCAAGAAATGTTATTTCACAAGAAGAAGTTCTCACACTCCTCTACTTGTGAGCAGAATACCTTATGGCATCAGACTTGACATCTACACGCACTAGACAACCTAGAACTTATGGCCTGCCTTTGGTCCGATCTAAGTATAGTCCATAAAATTATATTTTGCAATGTCCTACCTGTCAATGAATATTTCAGCCTTACAACCATAACAATACAAGAGCACACAATAAATACAAACTCAAGGTAAAACCTGATCTGCAGGAAATACAAGTTTCAGCATGTCTGGAATACTCTACCTGACTCTGTGGTTTCTTCCCCAAACCCCAAAAGCTTTAACCTTAGATTGTCTACAACTGACCTCACTCCTTTCCTAAGAGGTCTGTAGGGGGTTGCATAAGTGCACCAACATGCCTACCATCCCTGTCGTATTGTTTCTTTTTTTTTCCTTATATGTATCCATTTCATGTATTTATAACTATGTTTATACTTATACCTGTTATCTTATAATTGCTTGACAAATAAATAAATAAAATACATAAAGGTAAAAAAAGGAACAGTCTCTGAAGAAACTGAAAGGGACTTTGGCAAACAGAACAGAAAGGCAAGGAGCAGAGGCACAGAATTTTCTGAACCTCTTTCCGTCAATAGATGTGGTCCAAAGAGAAAAATCCTGAAAACAAATAGCCTATATAGCTAGAACCAATAGAAATGAGCGTTTTGGATTTTCTGATGATAGGCCCTGTTTCCATCATAAAGATCTCTTAACAAAAGATGAGCTATCACAACTGGGGGGAAATTGGTAAGTGGCTTGAAAATCTGATTTGAAGGATTTTAACCAAAATTATGTTGGGAGGTCAACACCTTGTGAGATATAAGCTCTAAAAATGTATAGGCTATATAAATATGATAAACAAACAAGTAATAGGCCACCTGTTTCTATTTTTTCTCTCCTTAGGCCATATCTTTTAACAGAAAGGAGTGAAAAAAGCATTTCCTATCAGGTCTAGAACCTTGGAATTCCTTGGTAGACTTCTTTCCAAGTATTAAAAAGATCCAAATGTGTTTGACTTTTACAAAATCAACAAGATGATATAGATTATTACAAAAGAGCCTTTCTGTGACAGAGATGGGTAATCAATAATTGTGCATGCGTGCACAATTGTGCCTACCATCCCATGTCCCCATTTATTTGTACCTATTTTCTGTATTCTTATTCATGTTTATACTTATACCAGTGGTAGGATTCAATTTTTTTTACTACCACTTCTGTGGGCATGGCTTGATGGGCGTGGCAGGGAAAGATTCTGTAAAATCTTCAATCAGAGGTGATATTTGCCAGTTCTTCAAACTACTCAAAATTTCCGCTACCCATTCTCCAGAACTGGTCAGAACCTGCTAAATACCACCTCTGACTTATACCTATTATCTTGTAAGTGATTGACAAATCAAATAAATAAAATAATAAGCATGAGATATAAATAAAATGATGATGGGTTAGTGGGATTCAGTCACTAGGCAAAACAACCAGCAAAAGAGGAAAAATCTAATAGAGAAGAGAGTAAGAGAGAAATCTAATATGAACTGGTACTCAAGGAAATTTGGAGATCTGTATCTAATGAAGATTAAGGTAAAGAATTAAAAAAGTAAAAGCTGGAATTGAGGAAAGGAGTCCAACAAACAAGCAGCCCCCTTTTTCCTCCTTTCTGGAAACACAGTAGGAGCTTTTAGTGAGTTACTATGATTGACAAAAAGCACAAAGATTTGTGCAGACCGCAATAAGGATGATTGAACCAGCATAATATCTACATAAAAGGTCATTTGATATTGAACTCTTTAATATTATCACTTAGTTCCAACAGCACTTAAGAAGAAATGAAATATACTGTCAGAAGAATTCCTAATGATCATGGGTATCACAATGAACAGAAAGAAGAAAAGTCAGAATATGAATGAGATTAAAACTATTTAATCTTAGTTCTGTCATAAGCACTAAGGGTTAAAATGGTATTTAACATGTGTATGTAATGATTTGGAAACTGTAGACAAGATAGCTGTGGCTGAGATGTCTTATTTATTTTGTGCTCCCATCTTTATTTCTAATCATTACAAAATAGAGTTGCCTTCTATTTTTATGCGGGAATTGTATAACACACTCACCCTCTTGGTCTCATGGATGCTCTTTTCTATTTGTGATAAAGCATGATGAATAGTTTCTCTCTACCTAACCTTGAATTCCAGAGTCCTTTAAAACTTAAAAGTAGCAGTTTTGTTGGTGTTGAAAGTAAAAACTAGAAATCAAATATAGTTGCCAGGACTAAACTGTTTTCACTCAGGGTGGGATTCAAATTTTTAACAATGGTTCTGTGGGCATAGCTTAGTTGGTGGGCATGGTTTGGTGGTCATGTGACTGGGTGGACATGGTTTGGTGGTCATGTTATTGGCTGGGCATGGCCAACTCACATTGAGGCATGCATCTCCTTGTCTGGCCTCTCATGACTGTGGAGATGCTGCAACAGTCATAAGTGTGAAAAATGGTCATAAGTCATTTTTTTTAGTGCAATTGTAACTTTGAATGGTCACTCCACACAAGCAAAGTATCAGCAAAGGAGGGGAAAAACTCCAGAGACATTCCTGAGACAGGAAGTCTAGTCCTGCCAAGAATGTAATAAGGGTTAACAGAGAGGCAGTTNTGTAATAAGGGTTAACAGAGAGGCAGTTTCTGTAAGCAACACCAGAATGTTTCCTTCCTGCCTTCCTTACAGGATTAGGCATTATACAGGATTATAGGATTAGGCCAGTAATTTCTTCTAACAACCGGTTCTCAAAAATAGGTGCAAACTGGTAGAATCCCACCCCTGTTTTCACCCCATGTAGCCATTGCCACCTCTCCCATGAAAAATGTTGATTTAATGAAATTCATTCCTTACTTTCACACTGGGATAGAAATATTTAAATCTGTATTTGGCTTTTCAGGGTTAGCCTATTTGAAAACTTCAAGGAGAATTCGGGAATTATGATAGATCATTTTGACTGTGAGATTGTCCTTGGTGAACAAAATAATGCAAGTTCCTATGAAGATAGTGGGAACTTTTGCTGGAAGAAATAATAAAAGCAATTGAAGCTGGCTCCACACATGACAGAGTTCCATCTCCAATATAATATGATATTTCAAATGATTGTGTGGATTAATGTGCTCCACGCGGGGCTGTAAAATTAGGTAATAGTTATTTCAGTCCTTTGGAATTATTAGATTGATGGTTTGGTTAAAAAATACTGGAGAAAAAAATGACACTGGTAAACAATATTTTGGAAGACTTATAGAAGTAAGGTACCCCATTCTCTTGTAATTTTACAGATACTTTAGTTAATATTTTCTGACAAGGAGGCAATCAACTGATCTTTTGAGGCCATTCAGCAACTAATGCCACTAGGTTGTTTGTCTCCAGCTATACCACCCTTTGAAATGTTGATAAATCTTCTTACTTCATGAAAAGTAGATAAAATACTCAGCCTCCTGATTTTAAACAACAGTAAGACCTCATCATCATTGCAGTTATATCTCACAATATCCCACAAAAACAAAGATTATCATTATTGCATGCTTCTGTCTCCCCAACTTCCAAAGCCAGCACCAAGTTGAAGAAACAAAGCAAAACCCAAAATCACTTATGTGACATTTTGTTTCAGATTGAACACTACCACACAATATGTACAATCAATCCCCTCTTCACCCTGCCAGGATAGAGTAGTTCTTTTTAAAAAAAAATATTTTTTATTTATATAACATACAAAAAATCAATTTCAGTTACACTGTGTGTTGTCTGGGTGCAGTTATTTTAGGAAATCATAGGGATAGAGTAGTTCTTGTTTAGGGAAGTAAAGTATTAAATTATCCATTAATTTCATTGGGAGCAAACTAACTCGGTCTGCAAAAATGAATGATAAACTGATTCCTTAAAATGTGGGGAGGAGCTGTTGGTACATTTAAATGACTAAATGATTCATATGGATGCATGGATCATTGTTTGATCGTGAATAATGAGAAACAGATTATTCCCTCATGTCATTTGGTGGCAATCTGTCTGATATTCCTGCCCATAAAAAAGTAGCTTGCAGGCAATCAGATTCATTACAGTGTTTTAAATCAGGACAAGTTAAACTTCAAGGATATTCAAACTGCTTGTCTAACCTTTGAAAGCAACCTAAGATATTTATACTCTTCAGCAAGTCTGCACAAAGGTAGATTATCAACTAAATAAGGACTTCGTTGCATGATCATATTGACCCATCACCAGTCCAGGCCAACAATCACAGCCATGGAGAAGTCAGCGGCACCGCCATGTATTCAGCCCCCCTGCTCCATTGGGAATGTAATCTCAGGAAACAATTTCTATTGGTTTAAGCTCTGCTAGCTCTTTTGCCTATTGTAAATAGCATTCTTCAGGGCCAACTTCTGCTCTTTGACTGTCTGCTTAGTAAAAGCTGGATTGCTCCTGCTATTCTTGGGTAATGGTGGCTGCAGAACTTGATGTTACAGGTTTTCTTTACTAGCATAATGATTATAACAGTTGTTCTCAACACTACGAGTCCTTGGTGGAAAACCCAATAGGATTTTTTTTTTCTTTTTCTAAGCTATCTACTTTTCTAATGGGATTTGCTTTGCTTTGCTTTGCTTTGCTTTGCTTTGCTTTGCTTTGCTTCGCTTCGCTTCGCTTCGCTTTGCTTTGCTTTGCTTTGCTTTGCTTTGCTTTTTAATAAGTCCATAGTATACTGTCTTACCACTTTTCCCAGTTGGGCACTGTTTTTTGGAAGGTAAGAAATAATAACTATTATGGTAGTAAGAAAACCTGCTGGAACAGAATTTGCAATCGGTAAGGAAAGCAGAGGAAATACAAGAAGAAAGGAAATATTATTTTTGAAGCTGCCTTTTTACTGACATTGTGATCCTTAAATATATAATCATGCACCAGTCAGATGCTTATAGCCATATTTAGGCTTTAGGAAAAAGCCTGGTACTCAATCATATAAATCCCCTTTTCCCTTTTTATCCTGAGGTAGCATGCTATATCCAGATTCATAAGTGAGAATTATGCAAAGAAGGTAAAACATGCAGTTCCCTTTTTTCCCCTGTATCCCAGTTCAAAGGAATGACCTAATTGTTTACAAATGATCTTAGACTCTTTTGTCCAGATAGAAACTCAATTCTATGAAATGAAGAGATGCAGTTAGTCCATTTTACAGAGATGCCCAGGAGACTTGTAAGGCTAAGTGAATGGAGGAACAGTTGTTACATTTGGCAGGGGAACAGAATTACATTGAATGCTCTATGTCTGAACTGTGGCTACTGTATAAGTCAGTGGCACACTGACTAAGTTTTGGGGACAAAATGCAAATGTTATCTCAAAAAGGGTTCATTCAGGCAAAACTTTAATAAAGAAATCCCTTTTTCCTGAGAAATGAGCTTCAGGTTGGTGGCCCTTGGTCTGGATGCTCTCAAAATGTGCATCTTATAAACCAGCCTACCTTCTTTAAGTTCTTTGCTACAACTACAACAATTGCCAAACTGCACAAGGTCATCTCACCATGCCTTCTCAAGAACACACACACCTACATCTCAGTTTGCCTACTCAAGAACAAAAATGACATTAAAATGTATCATTCATCTTTTTTACTATTTTTTCTCTAAAGAAAATGTGGTGGCTCAGTTGAGTCTGTCATCAATACTTCTGGAAAGAAGTTAACTGTCTTCTTCAACTAGATGCTAAAACAAATGCATCCAAATGTGGACATGCCATCAGCACTTAAAAGCTTCTGATTACTTTACATTTAAAAAAAAACATATATTGGGAGAAAAATAGAGATAAGTAAAATTTCCCACTACTCATTAATCCTTCAGCACAGGATACACAAACAGACACACACAGAGAGAGAGAGAGAGAAAGAGAGAGAGACAGAGACAGAGACAGAGACAGAGAGACAGAGAGAGAGGATGAACATGATTTTGTGGAAAATAACACTGTACACTGAAAGGTTATGTGTGATACATTCATAGTAAACAGAAGTTCTAAACATTTTCCAAAATTTCAAAATTCAGAAGTCCAAAATTCAAAGACTATGAATATTAATCAGGCACTATGCAAAATCCTCTGTTGATGCTGCTCATTTGTGCAGATTTTGCATGACATCTGGTGAAAGTATAAAATAGTTAGGTTTTATGTACATCCTGCACTCTATTCGCATTAAGAACAATGCAGGAAGCATGCTATTTTCTGCCAGTGGTGTATATTAATTTTCATTCATGTTATCAACCATTTTTATAGTTATGTCATTTAAATCCCAATACAGACTGTTACTGAAAACTGGAGAGATGGGAAAGAAGGAGTGGAATTCACCCATTTTAATTGATCAGAAAGGAATAAAAGTTTTATTATTTATTTGTTTAATTTTCTGGACCGACTGAGGATAAGTCAACAATTCATGGAAGGAACATACTTATTCTGTTTAGCATTATTTCATTTATAAACATAAAGAGATAAATAGTTATACAATTATTTTAACTGAAAGCAGATAACATTAGCAATCTTTAATAATATTTTTTTTCAACAAAAGTATACTATTTGGCTGTATACTTTTAAAAGAAAACTCAAACCTGTGATAAATGCAATTGTGTAGCAAATTCTATATGCAAACTTTTCCATAATTTTAAAAAGCACTTTTTATAATCTTTGAGGCGGAGTGGGGGGGAAACTATTGGTGATATTCTGAAAAGATTCATGACCTTCACAGGCATTTTTGTTGACTTTTGATATATAGCTCAACAAAAAACTCTTCAAAAATATTTGGCATGTTATTTAAATTGTCATTCTTTAATAATTAAAGGGAATTTTACCTTAATTTTTATTGCAATTTATGGAAACCAAAACTTGATAAAAATGTTGGTTAAGATGAAATATGATGGCTTATTGCCTTGAACATTGTGTTATCATCATTAGTTAACCAAGTTTATATCATTTTGATTTAATAAAGATCCAATTCTGGATTCATAATGCTATCAAAGATATATCTGAAGTATTCCTCCTCCCCTCTATTCCTCTTGCAAATATCCAGATATGGGGAATATCAGATGAGCCAACAACAAAAATATTTTTCTGTTTCATTTTTATTATTTTTTATTATGATTTTCCTCCATCCATCCCTCTCTGATGATTTATCCTTTCATATCCTTTTGGTGTATTTACTGCTCAATAATGCAAGAGGATGCTGAAATCTCATTCATTTTGAAAAGAAATGTTACACTTTTTTTTCTTCTTTCCCCCTCATAGCCCATACCATAGATAACTAATAAACTTTGAGTCCAAAATATAAATATTGAAAGAAATGTTCCTTCCGTATCATGACCTTCCCCCAGGACAACAACCCCTATCCCAGCTTTTTAAGGGTTTAAAGATTTATGTGGCATATATTTTGATTATAACTTGTCTATGTATAGGCAAGATTGTAGCCAAAGTGTTCAGGTTTCTACCCAATATAACCCTTATGAGAAAAATGTTGCCCACTTTCTGTATCTTGTTGTTATAACTGTCCTCCACTATCATTTTCCATGAGAACTGTGATCTTTATGTAGATTCTACATGACCAATGACCCTGTACAATTCTAGCTCTAAATCACACAGGGAAAGTACATGAATATAACAGATTCTATAGAATAAGCTTTCAGATTCAATGCTTACTGGACAGTGAAGATGGATTTGGAGGCATGAATGAGGGACAGAACTAACATATAATAAGAATGTAAAAATTCTGTATCATGCTGTTTCAACTTAGCACCTTCAGATAATCATCCTCTTTTAATGACCCCATAATAATCCCTTGAAGGGTGGAGTCTGGGCAACTGAATGGAGCTGAGTGTTTATTGGCTGGATGCCCTTCCTGTCATCAATGCAGAGTTTCTTTTACCAGATATATTCCCAGTGTGCCCAGAGAGACGAAAATGTGTCTCTACTTAGGATCACAGTCTTCTGATTGTGAGGTGAGAGTTCCATCTCCAGGCCACCACACCACCCTTAGCACCTTCAGATAATATGGGATAGTTATTCCTAGAATTCCTAGGCAGCAGGATTCTGTTTCAAGTATAACACCTCGAGAAGATGCCATGTTAGTACAATAATGATTGCACTATACTGTCTTCAGTAAAGCTATGGCTGTTTTCTCTCAAGAAATGTCAGTAATCAAAATATTTCTTTTTGTCTCCCATATGGTGTAATTTCAAATGTTCCCAAGTAATGTAATTCATAATTCATAATCATATTATGAATAATGAAAGTTTCAGCTTGATGGTTTGTCATGTCAGCCTGCCTGGACCACTTCCGTTAGACAGTCTGGCTCTTTGTACACAAATGCTCGTGGCAGTACTCCATAGGAAAACATGTTTCTGTCAATCAAATCTTGCTTAATGCAGATTAACACTGGCAAAGCATAAGCTTCCATTCAGGCTTATTCCCTTAAAACATATTCTGTAAGTTTTATATTTGACAGAGTTCAAACATACAGTTGAATCTCTCAAGCACTGTGTAAAAGCTAAATGCAACAATAAACTGATGGGGAGAAAAGACACAGAAAGCATTAAGTGATTGCCTGCTGGGGTCACAAACCATAACATTTCCTTTTTTCTCTATAATATTGCATTTTGGCACAATTTTAAAATGTTTTCTGGCTTCAATTTAACAATCTATGTATCTATTTATTAAGCTCAGCTTGGAGCATTTGAGTTACTGGTTATGGTTACAGGCAGAGATTTCAAATGTAACTATATCTCATGTTACTTGCAAAAATAGCTTTGGCTATGCCAAATTATTCTTATTTTGGACCAAATAAAAAAGCAAAAATGCAGGATCCAATATTTGATATTTTTTACAGTACATGTTCTGGCTTCAGCTACTTCAAAACAGCTTTCTTATCGTGTATACTCGCATATAAGCCGATCTCGCATATAAGCCGACCCTTAAAAAACTGCCCCAAAATGAGGAATTTTGCAAGAATTTTTGCAAAATCACATATTAAGCGGACCCCCAAAAACCATGGTGTTCAACCCCGATAAAGGAAAATCTGGAGACCCATGAAAAGAAAATCTGGAGATGGCTGTAATTACGATGGCGTAATTACCAACATTTCCCCAAGAGGCTGGGAAACAGGTAAATTATAGACTATATTTTGAGTCAGCATCCCAGCACAGAAAACACCCCTCCCCAATTAACTTCAATCTGTCAGGCTATCCTGTTTCTGAGCAACACACGGTGGCGATCAACCCCTGAGCTCAATGCCGCTGCGAAGATGTGCCAAGACCAAGGCTCACCATCAGAAAGATTTTATGGGAGGACAGGCTTTGGGCACAACTTCCCTGAACAGCCAGAAAGTGAAGCCCAGAGGGAAAAGGCGGCGGGCAAAAGTTGCGGCTCATCGTCCATCCAGGGAGAAAATGGGCCCGACTTCACGCGCATTTTACTTGATGTGAGGGCTGCTAAGGGCCAGCTGACAGGGAGTGCGAGAGCCAAACTCTCATCGGCAGGAAAGCTGCCTCGCTAGTCACTGGCTCCGGCGCAAATCGAGGGCATGGCCACCGGAGAGGGGAAGGTGGGGATTTTCTTTCCAAGCGGTCATTGAACCCACCGCGACTGAATAAACCGCTGGCTGGAACCAGGGGATTCCAGGCCCTCGCCTCACAGCCACCATATAACGGTGGTTATAAAAAAAATCCACGATTTATGGCGCATATAAGCCGACCCCCAAATTTGAAAAAAAAAAAAAGCACGTTCTAAAGTCGGCTTATATGCGAATATATACGGTAATATTGCTTCAGTTACTGAGTTGTTAGAAAATGTTTATATATATTTCAACTTTCCAGCTTTTTAAAAAAAAAGGAAGGAATGTGCAAAATTAAAAGATTGATGGGATCATAGATTATTTGCAATGAAGGGAATAGACATAATAAGGGACATAATGCAACATGAATAATGAGGAGCCATAATTCTAAATTACCTCTTGAGGAGGCTAGTGAAAAGTTTTTATCAGGGAATGCTGTCTCTTTAAAAAAAAAAAAAAAANAGTTTTTATCAGGGAATGCTGTCTCTTTAAAAAAAAAAAAAAAACACCTTGAATGGGGTAAACGAAGATTTAAGGTTCACATTTTTTTCTCACAAGATGGGTTTTTGCTTCTAATTTAGGGATGTAATGAATAAGGGTTGAAATAGGAAAGACATTTCCAAAAAATAAATATGTAATTATTAGCTCAGACTGGTGATAACTAAAAGTTAGAGAGAAAGTTTAAGAAAAAGGTTCTCTGCAGAACCTATTTTTGAAAAAAAGAGGACCCTCCTTCTTCTTCTGCAGAGAAAAAAATGTTACTTAAAAATTAAATTTAAAAAAATGTCGCTATTAATGATGGAAGCAGAATAATATTTAAATGCTGCCAGCAGCCCCCAATCTTACCTCAAATTAAATCTGAATCCAAATGCAAAGAATGAACCTTTTTCCTAAACTAGAAGAGGTACCTGGAGAGTGACAATCAGCATGTAAGCTTCCCATTGGCAAGGAACCATGCAAGTATGTGCAGCTAGACCTAATCACGGAGCACTATTGCTGAATGTGAAAAAACAAACAAACACAGAAAATAGCATGTGCACAAGGATCAAGACTTAAGAGCTCACTACAGTAATTTGCTTGGATTCATTTCATTTATAACAGTGTATCATTACCATCATTATCATCACCACCACCAATATTTTTTTTTTTTTATAAAGAATTTTATTAATTTTTTAACAAACAAACATAAC
>BHFT01050847.1:0-24117 GCA_004320025.1 Laticauda laticaudata
TTGTGTCTGTATAAAGAAATTCAACCCAGGACCATGCCATTTGCAAAAAAGATGTTTTACTTGTATTTTGCATGTGAAAACCCAAATAAAACTTTATTTAAAAAAAAAACTTGCAATTTGACTGGTGGTGTGTAACTTTTGGTGTACAGTGGAAACTAATTAAATGCAAGAGGATTTTTACAATTGTAAAGATGGTTAATCGACCTCCCCACAATATTTTATAACTTCACAAGCAGCTTGTCTGTTAAAGCCCAATTACAAATAGAATCAAAACAGAAAGAGCAGCAGGGATTGTAAATATCTGGAAAAACATGTTAACCTATTGAGTATCAATGTGAAGGTCTGGTTTGATAAGCTAAAATGGATCAATTGAAATTTAGATAACAAATTATTGTTATTGCAGTCTGATTTAACTGTGCAGAGAACAGCCAAACTTTTTTAGTTATACCTATGTTTCTTTTTTGTTTACATAATACAAATTAAACTCTTGCATATGAGCCTAGCATTTAATTACTGCATATATGTTTTATCAATATTCTGACATATATTTTGATATATGGCATCAATAAATGAATTGGGAAATATAAAAGCATATGGATAACTTGCAATCAGCACACTCATTTAGCGTGTACATAGATTTAGATGACAATCAACTTTGTAATCAAAGACTGAACTTTTAAAGCATGCCTAACTTAATTTTATCTAAAAGGAAGCTCTCGGAGATAAATTAGATTAAAAGAAAATCCTGGATTTTAATGATAAAACCCAATGTAACTAGGATAAGAAAGCCAAACATTTCAGCTCCTTCATTTTAACTATAATGATAGACTTCTTAATGATATTCTTACAAAACCATAGTTGTTTTTTTTAAAGTGTGTACTCATTGTCTTATTTTTAAGTTTAAATGTTACTTCATGAAATGTCTGTTTGAACTACCAAATTTATAAAATTTCTCAAATAGTTATATTTCTCTGAGCATTTCAATTGCAAACTACAACCACCATTAAGTACTTCATATCCTTTTAATGCTCTCAGTCACACTTAGCTACGACAAGCGGAAATTGAATTCCATCCCTACCACTCCGTTTACAGAAAGAAGTTGGTCTCCACGCTTCAATCCCCCGTGTCTATCAGCAATACCACCTGGGATAATTCGGGATATATAGATTGGAGAATTTTGCTCCTTGCCGCCCATGATGTTGAATCCAAGCCCTTCGTCTGTTTTGGGAAGTTCAACGACTCTGGGATGTGAATGACCTTCACTGGCGGCAAAAGCAGCAACTGTAGCCTATAAAATCCAGAAACCTCCAGTTTATCCACCAGTTCATTGGATGTATTCATTCTAGCATCAATTTCAAAATATCCTGAAACTGAAATTGTTCAAAAGGCATAAATGTATTCAAGTAAGTCTCAGAATTGCATTCTAAAAGTACAACTCAGTGAAACATATCCACATAAACTGTCAAATAATTCATTTATCTTATTTTGTTAAAAAAAGCATGCAGCGGTTTCATAATCCTACCTCCTCCCCTTTTGCATCTTGTTCCCTTCCTTGCCATCTTAATTTCTAAGCCAATTTTAATGTTAATATTATTTCAATGTTTTAAATATTATTTTAATGTTTTATCTTGGTGGGTTTTTTTTGCTGTAAACCACCTAAAGTCACTTCTAGGCAAGATGGGTGGCATATAGGTTTAATGAATAATAATAAATACATGGAATGAGAACATTTGGTCTATTTGTACTTTTTGAAGTGCTATAGTTTATTACGTGGGCACATTCTTTGTAACAAATACAATATGATGTATTTTAACTTATTTTGGAACAAAGTACAAGATGTTTAATAAGAAACAGGCACAAGTGTATTAACAACAAATGTTCCAAAGCCAGACCGTATCTTTCATTCTATTCTGTCCTTCAAGATCGAAAGATCAGATTCCTGCTACAGGTAGTTCTCACTTACTGACTATTCACTGACTACTTTGAAGTTACAAAGTGCTGAAAATATAATTTTATGACTACTGCCTGCATTTATAACCTTTCCAATACCCCTCAGTCATGTGATATTCTTTATAGTCAGGACACAATGCCTTGAAACCAACCTATTTTGTTATTTTTCCCTTGCAGAAAAAGAAACTGGAGAGAAAGGGATTACAAGAGAGTAAGCAGGTACACAATGGGGGAACACACATTGAAAATAATCTGCTGGTGCCAGCTGCTGAAAGCAGTAGTGTTATGGTAATGTAACAGCCTTATATTTTCCTTATTGTATTCCTGTTTTTTCCCGTCCTCTCACAGAGAAGAGAAATTGAAGATGAACCAATTTCAAGAGTAAACAAACACACAATGGGGAATACACAAAGCTGTTTGTGTAGCACACACAGCTCCAACATATTGCTTTCAATGTGTACTTCCTTCTATATGCCTACATACTTTCTTCCCTGCCAATGAATGTCAATACAAATGTTAATTCCTTCCTGCATATTATCCCAGCATCAGGGAGACCATTCAAAAAGATGGAGGTAAGATTAGGAGGAAAACAAGTCTAAGATATAGAATTGATTATTCTTGGGAGTTTTGAACCAGAAAAACACAATTGCAGACATTTGATTTCTCACTTTGCTTAGCAGTGCAGATCTTAATTGTGGTCATTAAATGAGGACTACCTGCATTCACAACTGTCTTACTATCTATGCGTGTGTGATACACACAGAAAGTACCAATCCAGCAGGTATGTTAATTAGAAAGTATAAAACATGTAGCAAACTTGTGTAAATGGATTAGTAAATAAACTACTTCAGTTCATTATATGGGGAAAATTTTAAAAGGGCAGTTCAATAGTAGTGGCATCCATACACTGAAACTATTATTCACTGGGATATATTCATAGTTTAATAACTTAATTAGGAGTTGCTAGAATAAGTTTACTCTTAAGTACTTTTTTCATTTGTTAGCACAATTAATAGGTCTCTTACCTTTGCTGTAGCATTAGCTCTTACTTCTGGGCTACTGCTGATGTCCACAGTCTCATACACGTGTTCATATACCTTTAGAAAATAAAAATATTAACATATGTTTCAACTAGGTAGGGATCATTAAGTATATAAGCAAACTGTGAAATTATATTATAAAAATCAAACTGAATCCTGACATTAAATTGTCTAACTCTTTGCTTCGAACAGATGTGCATCTGCTCATTACATTTTAAGTAGGGAATTTGTATTTTGTCATGTAATATAGATAATCCTTGAGATACAACAGGTAACTTAACAATCAATCAAAATTATGAGTTCTTCCAAAACTACATATGATTTTGTTTTAAAGTTATCTCCATACATATGATTTTGTTTTAAAGCACCTCCATGATCATTCACTGTGTCCATGGGGACACTGCAGCCCCATCTACCTCCATCTGAACCTGATGGGATCTCACAGCACTTGGGTTTGCTTCCCATGCTTCCTTGAAGCAGCCACCATTTTCAACGCTCCAATAATTCCTTGTGAAAACGGCTGCTTTCAGAGCTTTCTGCCCTGATCAGCTGGATGTCGGAGACTGCAAACTTCTTCTGGCTCTTGTTAGCCTTTGGGAAGCTAGCTGCCTGCATTCAAGGGTGAGAGTTTCAGGCCCTCCAATTTTTTTTATCCCATTTAAAAACCTCATTTGCTAAATTTACTGCATATCCAGAAAGAGGGTAACAGAAAGAGGGGGAGATCAACAAGTCTGTCCCTCCCAGTTATGGTATGTTTTTTTAATTGAAGAGAAGTTCTGGGAAGGGAGTAGGAGAAGTGGGATAAGCAAAGGCTTTAGAGTTGGTTCTGGAGCTCTTGGCTTCCCAAAGGCTCGTAAGAGTCAGGAGAGATTTGTGGTCTTCCAATGGGCAGCTGATTGTGCCCACAATCAGACTCAGCCCACAAGCTGGCCAAGCATAGAGCATGTTTGGAAGCATCTCCGGCATTGGAATGCAGCACTGGTCCCTAATCTACCTGAGCACTTTTCTCTGCTGGCCACTTTTTTGATTTTACAATCCTTTATAGATCCAGTTGGATGGTAGGCATCCTCTACCCACGAAGTCCCCTTGCTCACTTAATGACCTGCAGGTTCAGAATAGGGGATGTTAAGGAGGCTGACTCGCATAACGATTGTCAACATTTGAAACCAATTGTCACCACTGGCAACTGTAATGGGCAGGGTCCATTAGGGCCACAAGTCAAGGACTACTTGTATATGCATTTCAAAAATACACTTACCTCCCTTACTGCATTACAAAATTCACTTTGAAGGACCCTTTGTAAAGCCTGCAATTTTTGAGGGGGTACCTCACCACTCCTTTGTAACTTTTCTAGTAATTCAATAGCTCGGCAAATATCTGGAGGAAGATATAACAAAACATGTGAGCTACTGAACTTTACACAAATAACACTTTTTAATACCTTGACATGGCTGCCCACAATATGCTATTCAGTAACATACCATTTCAATCATATTCAGATATTCCCTTTCCAAAGGAGTTTCTGTATTTCCCATTTCAAATTAAAGAGTTTTAAACAAGGCATTGCTAGCTTATGATTTTTCTCCCCACAATGTGAATATCTCTAACAACTTTCACAATTTCTATAGCATCTCAGAAGGGATCTCCCTATCATATTATCCTGTTCATTATTTTCATAACTTTTTTGATAAAGCTGCACAAGTTAACAAGTTTTACATTTTTATATATATATTTATTTTGTATACTATTCAGCATCAATTAAGAGTTGAGTGTTTATTATAAATATAATCATAATCATTCAATGCATATTTTTTTTGAATTTGGATCCATAATGCAATAATAGTATCCAAACATTCTTGTTAATTTTCTATTTGATTTGAGCATTCAAGGTAGCCTAGGATTGCATTCCAAATATAAAAGTGCATAATATTTAATTGAAGATATCCTATCTTTGTGTAAAATATTTCTGCTTGTTTGAATGTATCCATACTTTTAAACAGCTGTGACTTTTTTTGCATTTCTTAAACACAATTCTCAAAATCAATTCTCAAAACAGCAAAAGAAGGATGAGTTAAAGTGCTGGAAATTCTTCACGACTGATCTTTCAGCCATTCAAACTTTATTTCTTCATTTTTTTTATAGGGTGATGAAGGAAAGGACACCACTTCATATATAAATTTTATCCTAGCTATGCTCAATAGTTGCAAATTTAAATAATGTGGCTTGGTGGCATATATTCCACAGGAGTTGTGAATGCCTTGGAGAAAAATCCCAACTAATGCAGACAAACATGTGCAAAATGTCTTCCTAAGGAATAAAAACTGGAAAAGGATTTTTTTCTAAATAAATATTCTAAATTTTAAAAAGTGTGAATGATCTCTGATTAAAAAAACATAGATACAATTAGTATACATCTTACTTTTCTTCAGGAGAAGAAAAATGAGTTTTCTACATGGATTAAGATAATTCATAGAACAGAGTGATCTTAAAATTAGATGCCTTTGGTAAAGATAGTGCCAACTATATTTGGTGTGACATAATTAACAAAATAAAAAGGGGAATACTGATGGTAAAATACATTTTATCTTACAAACACCACCTTATTGTTGCAGTATAAATCCTTGAATCTATTCATTATGCACACTTTATTGTAGAGCAGGAATGGGTAAGTAACAACCTGCCTTTGGTTGCTAAACCAGTTTTGCAATTCCAAAAGGCCCCTTTGTAATCAATTCATTTATTCAAAATAGAGCAATTACTAAAATTAGTGGCCACTAAAATTTTTATGGAGTAAGGAAATGGAGTTTAGTAACATGGGATAAGTTATTTTTCCACAATTTTCTAATTCTAATTTTAGAAAACATCTTGTAAAAATATTTGCTCAAAAATATTTTCCCTTCTTCAGTAAAAGATAATTCACAATTTCAATTCTTTATCCAAACCAGAATGATCATTATTATCTTTTTAGCCATTGTCTATTCACTGCAGGATGAAGGCCTTTTCTGCATACTGTATTTCCAGCCAATATGATCTTGAGCTTTCTTTTGCCAATTGGGCCAATCATACTTGCTAATGTCATTCCATCTTGTTTTAGGCCTCTTTTGTGGACACCTTTTGTCAAGTGGGATCCATTATATGATTACCTTGGTCCACCTAACATCAGTTCCTCTTGCTATGTGACCAACCAATTTCCATTTCAATTCTTCACTCTCTTGATATTGTATACTTTCGTTTGTTCTTTAATCCATGTGTGGGACTTTCTATCTTGTCTTGTAACGCTGAGCATGTGTCTTTCCATGGCTCTGCGCCACTCTTAGCTTTTGTATAGATTGTAAAGTTAGTGTCTATGTTTCACCAGCATATGTTACAACAGGTAGCAGAGACTGATCAAAAACTCTTCTCTTCAGGCATAGGGGGAGATTATTCTTGAAAATTAAGCTTAGCTTGCCAAATACATGCCAACCACATTTAACACATGATTCAATTTTCTTTATTGTATGAACTTCCATTGAGATCCATTGGCCAAGGTATACTATGTATATCTACTACATTTAGTTCTTCTCCAGAAATTTAAAAAAAAATCATTTTTTTTGGTGAATTTATTAAACATAACCTGGCTCTTTTTCAGGGTTTATTTTTAAGCCAAATGGTTCTCCTGCTTTTGCAGTTCTTGAAAAAAACCAGAATGATAGCGTTCCTAAATAAATGTTACTCAATTAATGTTTCAGTTAATACCTGAAAGAATTACAGTGCTATAGTATATGCCAGGGTTTATCATGTCTCATGTTTCAAGATCTCAGAATAGGCCTTTAGCAAAAGCTGAAGTGGCAAAAGGATTTTAATATAATAGGGCTCTATGTTTCCTGGCATAAAATGTTTTGCAAGCAACTGCCAAAAGCTTAATTACTGGGTATGGAAATCATTAACTTTGTTAACCATCAAAACAGCTGAGCAAAACCAGTATTTTCCACAGCAGTCTTTGAAGATTAGAAATCAAAACATAAAGGCTTCACATGACAAAGGACAGGTCCAACAGCCGAGTCCAAGCATCATATTCTTTAGAATATTGTTTAATTTTTCTTGAGTGACTGAAAAGCAAATGATAAAATACTGTCCAGAATAAATATAATTACAATAAACCACTATAAGACGTCTATAATCTCAAAAGCTGTGACAGTTCTAGTTCTCTAAATGTATTGACAACTACTGATAAACATTTCAAAAAATATAATCAGTGTAACCAAGCTTTTAACCATTGGCAAATGCTTTTCTATTACAATTATGACTTAAAAACTGGCACACTTAAAAACTTGAGAATGATTATATATAACATTAAGAACAGTGGTTATTTATAGATTTCTTTAAATTTTGTACAAATAGAAAGTTAAGGATATATGCAATTTTTTATTTAGATATCCAATCTTTAGTGACAGATTATTATATTATATTGGGAAATTTACATGTTTCCTTTTTTCTTTGTGCAAAATTCTTCAGAACTTTAACAAGCTCTTTAAAATCCAATAAAGTTATCCAGGTCACTCTTTTGGTTTGTTATTTTATATCCTTTTCATTATTAAGATATCAGCCAACTTCTTTTGTATGTTAAGTGTAAAATCTAATTCCATACATAATTTTTGTAGTTTATCATTTTTAAATTCACTTTCAAATCAGCCTCAATCTTGTCAGGTAAAATCTGTTGCTCTTCCATAACCTCTTTTAAACACAGTCCATCTACAGAAGCAGACACCTTTAAAATTATCTTTTGGGTCCATTCTTCAAAAATATGCATCAGTATGTCAAGCATTAAAATATTTTGCTTCATTCTGCATTTAAAAATTGAGTTTAAGTGTTCTTCTTTAATTGTAATCTTTAATTCCGTCTTCCTTTAGTGTCCAATTTTTAAAGTCTTATTTTTTTTATAAAAGAATTCAAAATAACAGTATCTATGGAGATACATACATATATATTGTATTGAAAAATATACATAGATATTGTAAAACCTGTTGACCCAAAGGTTCCCAATAGGTGAAAAGCAGTTAACAAGCAATTGTGGAAAACAATTAGAAAGTATGCAAATCCAATGTCCTTTCACAGATCCTGTGATTTGAGCAACATAGTTATTCCCTTGCCTTCAATGAGAGCTCTAAACCTGCAGGAAAGCACTATCTTACAGTCTCTTTCAAGGAGCCCTTGTGGGCAATCTCAAATTCTCTCCTTATCCAAAGAGGAATGATCAAATAACTGATCTACCTGCTGGCTCTTCATTTCAGCATGGATGTCTGATTTTTACAGAGCCATTTTCAGCCTGGAATATGTTGGGAGTTCTAATCCTCTAGGAAAATAGAAGTTGCAATCGTAAATGTTGCAGAAGAGGCAAGACAGAAAACAGTAAGTTTCCGTTTAAGAAGCTTCATTATTTGTGATATTTTGAAATATCTTGGATCTAAAAGGACATTGAGCAATTCATTTAGAATATGGTTTTGATCCAATTACTCTTGTACATCTGACTTTGTAAAAGTTTCGCCGTGAAGATAAAAGGTGGAAGACTATTTTTAGTTTCTTAGAGAAAAGTCAGAAGTGCACCAACAGTGAAGAAAGCTGTATTAGGATATGCTATCTAAATTGTGAATTTGGACAAGCTTCCTAATTCAAGACTTTTCTAAACAAATCTGAAAGGAAAATAATCTAATATTGTTCTTTAATCCTTACTTGACAGTTCATTTAATGTTTGCTTTTACTGGATGGAAAGATACACAGCAGTCTTATAATACCCCAAGCATTGGGGCCAGGATGTTATATCATTGGTGCTCTTATATTTTGAGTGTATACATGGGAACCAACTTTTTTTTTACCAGGGCCTTGATCTAAATTGTTTTCTTGAGTTTTTAATAAATTTGACATTTTATATGGTTTGCCTCCCAGAATTTCACTGGTGAGCCATGTAAATTTGATAAATAAATGTTAACTGAAGTAAAATTAAATGTTCTAGTTCAACTGCCTCTTGGGTACATACATATTATTACTTCACAAATGACTGGAGATATTTCATTTTTAGTTAAATAGTATAACTTGCAGGCAACCACATAATTTGGGACTAAAATACATCTGCATTTCATTCAGTCCAAGGTACATTTAAAATATAGAAGGAAATGGCATCTTCTTTTAGTCCAATGAAGATCCTATTTGACCATCCAAATGTATGCATATGAATTTGAAATGGGCCACAGAATGCATAGCCTGTATGTTAATAATTTTTTTCTCTTGGCTAAAGCATTAATTGTGCTTTTTATGAATGGATCAAAAAGTGCCTCCACACCAAAAAATTTTTCGAATTGCTTTACCCTTACTAGAACATAATGGTTCCTAAAACATCATGAATATATTCAACTAGCTGACAAATCACCTATCAAAAGAACTTCAACACCATATGGATTTAAACTTAGGTAATTGGATTATAGAATCCAAGATTAGACTATTTTTGACTTTTCAGCCTAGTCTACATCCCTGGTACTTCTGGAAGGCTTTCCTTCGAAGTATGGACCAGAAAGAACCAAACTCTTCTGAAGTTCTGAATTGAAACAAGGTTGGCCAGGTGCTTAACCATAGCGCATATTGAATTTGACGCTTTTATTATTGGCTTTGTGTGTGTGTGTGTGTGTGTCCGGCAACGTTGTGTGAACCCATCTCCTTTGGTTCACACTAGATTCTACAAATACCCAAAAGGAATCTCCGCATCATGCAATAATGTTAAGTTAATCGCGTTATACCAAAACGGCCTTAGGTAAAAGGAGGCAGCTCCCTTATGTTCATCGTTGGTGGATATTAAAAGGCTCATCTTTTACAACATAAGCTTTCATCGGGAGCGGCAACTTCAACGACCGAATATATTTCGGATATTGTTGGATTACAACTCATCTCCGCGGCTGGGAGCTGATACGGGCTCTAATTCCTATCAGCATCTGGAGAACCGCCACCCCTCCTCCATACAGCCAAGCTGAGGATATCTCAAGCGCCTACCAAGCCCGCTGGAGAGCTCGAGTGCCTCCCTCGCTTTTTTTTTTTTTGACACACACACACACACACCGCTTTTAGTCGGTTCTTCAAATTCCCCCACCCGTCCCGTCTCCCCTCAAGGAGCCGCGACGCTTTTCTTCTTACCTCGCTCCAGCCGTACAGGTTCTCCTAGAGCCGCCATCTTTCACTCCACCCCCCCCTCTCCTGCCCTCAGCTGCTGGAGCGGAAGTGACGCCAACGGCAGGCGTTGCTGTTCAAACGACGCGAGGCCGGCAAAATAAATGGAACGCTCGAGTTCTGCCTTCGAGCCTCCTTGTCTTGCAGACTCGGCGGCAAGTTTGGCTGGTTTCCGCCAGACGGTGCCTCTTTCAATGAAAGCGTGGCTCCAACTCTCCAACTCGAAGCCCTCTCTTTGCCCGGAGAAGGTAGCTCATTTTAGTCCGAAAGGTGTCCCCCCCCCTCCCCAAGAGGCAACTGGACTTTATAGTTTTTCTTTGAAGATGTTTCACTTCTCCTCCAAGAAGCTTCCTCAGCTCTGACTGGATGGTGTGAAAGTTTATACTCTTTCAGACAGCTGGTCATTTGTTTCTTTTTAGAGAGTGTAGTTGAGGCCACCTGAAGGTTTATCTGTGTCCTCAGGGTCACCTGAGTAGTTCAAATTTGGGTGTGGAGCCTTCATGGAACTGTTGAAAGGACTGTGTTGTAGAATGGATAGATAATGTATCTATCCAGTCCAATCCCCACCATCCATCCACTCAGAACTGAAGAAGCTTCTTGGATGAGAAGTGAAATGTTGCCTCTTGAAAAAGAAAGCACCTTTGGGACAATCGTGACTTGGATGACTGAGCATCTCCATAGACACGCGGCGCATTTTAGTTGTGCCGGCATCACTGTGAGATTTCCTGCAGCCTGGAGAAAAGAAAAAAAAAAACTGAACTTATTTGGGCCTCAGATGAAGCCCAAATAAAGATGAACTTATTTGAGCTTCAGACTGTTTCCTCACTGAGTCTGTCTTGAAAAGGAAGGAAGGATGGGAGGTTGATAAAGACCCACAGTCGTTGTGGGCCGGTTCCTGTGCAAAGCATGAGAAGAGCCAAAGCCATGCCAAAAGAGTTTACAGGTAGTCCTTGACCTACAACCACAATGGGGCCCCACATTTCTGTGGTTAAGCAAAACATTTGTGTAGGTGAATTTTGCCCCATTTTACCTGTGACTTTTCTTGTCATGGTTGTTAAGTGAATCACTGTAGTCGTTAAGTCAGTAACACAGTTGTTAAGGGAATCTGACTTCCCCATTGACTTGCTTGTCAGAAGATCTCAAAAAGTAATCCCGTGTCCCTGGAACACTGCAACCGTCATAAATATGAGTAAGTTGCCAAATGTCAGAATTCTGATTATGTGGGGATGACGCAATGGTCATAAGTGTGAAAAATCTTCATGTCACTTTTTTCAGTGTTGTTAACACTGAAACAGAACTGAACAGTCACTAAATGAACTACTGAAGGTCAAGAACTACCTGCATTTATTAAACTTGTATGCTGCCCATCAAGCCAAAGGTGAATAATAAGCCACTGTTTGAAAAACTGGTTAAATCATCATGCTAACCATTGTCTATTCACTTCAGGATGAAGGTCTCTTCCACATGTTTTCAACCAAACACTCTTGGCTTTCATTTGCCAATTGGGCCCACAATAGTTGCTGATGTCATCAATCCATCTTGTTTTAAGTATCTTTCGTGGATGCTTTTTATCAAGTGGGATACATTCTATGACTGTCTTGGCCTGTCTGCCATCAGTTCTTGCTATCTGACCAGCTATTTCCATTTCAATTCTTCACTCTCTTGATGATATTGTATATTTTTGTTTGTTCTCTCATCCATGTGCAGGTCTTTCTATCTTGTCTTGTAATGCCAAGCTTTTTATCTTCCCATGACTCTTTGCGCCACTTGTAGCTTTTGCATTGATTGTAAACTGGTTAAATAAGATGGATAATTTCTACTGAATAAATTGTAGGCTATCATGACCAACATCCTTAACAATAAGAACATTTCAGCAGTGGAACTAATTACCAATGAGTTGCTTCCAGGGGTGGGTTCCTACCGGTTCTGTCCACCTCTACAGAACCAGTAGCTCTGAAGAGCAGCAGACATAGAACTAGTTCTATGTCTGCTGATGTTTTTGCCCACCTGCCCGCTGGGCTCTTACCTGACCTTTATTTCCTGCTTTTTCAGCTGCCATGCGAGGCACAGCTACAGTTTAAAAAGCAGGAAAAAAGTGCTTTTCGAAAGGCTGCTTCTCAGCGTGCTGATGACCATTTACAGGTGCGCGCGCAGCATGCAAGAAAGCACATCGTAAATCACTGAACCTCATAAATCACCGAACTGGTAGTTAACCCTGTTGGATCCCACCCCTGGTTGCCTTCCATTCATTGAACTTGTTCAAACCGAAGCTGGACGGGCATCTGGGATGTGTTGAACAAGGAGTAAGTTTATAGCCTAAAATGGCAGCTTCTAACTCTGATTCTATAATTAACAGATTTTCAGGATATGCCCAACCAGATGCTGCCAATACATCCCTAAGTTGTACATAATGACACATGGTCATCGGTAGTAAATTCCAAATCAAACTTCCTACTGGAATTTCTTTGATGAAGGCAGCTTTTGGCAGCTTTTAAATCTGGTAGTAATTGAAATTTAAATGCTTCCACTCTAGTTTCAATAGACTTTTGTTTGATTTGCTTATGAGCTCTGACAAAACAGTACTGTTTACACCACTTTGCAGGAAATATGCAAAGTTGTGTGAGAGCCTTCAGGCCTGATTGAGTACAGCAATGGAAGGGAGCACCGCATGGATGGGATGAATGACATTAATTCACCTGATTGCCATTCTCAATGACCTGAAACACCTAGTCTTGTGAGAGGATGGATCATTTAAAAGCTGTTTAAAGATACAGGTAATCCTTGTTTACTGACTGCCTTGTGCATTGACTATACAGCTGTGAAGTCACAAGGCATTATGACCATAGTAAGATTCTGTGGTCACATGAACTCCATGTACTTTGCAACCAGCTTTCAATAAGCAGACTTAATAAAGAAGTTGGAAGTAAAATCATAAGTCACAATCATATTTTTTGCTTAGTAACCATGGGATTTTGCTTAAGCAAAGGAAAACTAAGGCCATGAGCTCATTGCAATCACATGGTGGTTTTTTTGCTTAGCACCAAGTTGCTAGTCTCAGTTATGGTTGCTCAGCAAGGATTGCCTCTAAGTTAAGTAATCTGTGAGCACAGATATTAGTGATATCTGATCTCATCTTGGAAATAATCTTTCCTGCATATGCTAGTATTATTTGCCTTGCAGGGCAGGAGGTGTTACCTTCACATTACTCAAGTTGTATTGAATGCTTACTACTTCATTCTCTGCTTGTATTCAGTTGCTCACATACCAATGCAACATTTTTCCCCATCTCTTTCGGAGTTGCTCCTAAAGAGATGTATTACATCTGCATCAGCTAATCTGTTGAATGAGGTATTGCAAAGTTGTCTGCTTATATATCTGTTCCTGTTAAAGAAGAGAAGTTCTTTTTGCCTTTGTAACAAACACATGACAATTCAGTGCCTCATTTTATATATTGTTATATTTGGTATACATATGTGTGAATTTCTATAAGTTTAGCTATGGGAAAGGGTTGGGTTAAACCAACAATAAACATGCAATATCTGAAGTAACCTCCATAATTTATGAAGAGTTATATTACCAGTTGAGCCAAAGAACTTGCTTTATTGAGACTGCTTCAGTCTGATTATCATGTATAAGTGGATGATGATATTGAATGAAAAACCAAAGAAAGTGTGGGTGCAACAGATACTTTGTGCAGTAATGCCAATGAATGTCTTCCTAGTGGATCTTTGCAGATTTTCAAAGTAAATGTTACTCAAAATGAAATGTGTTACCCTTGAGCTTATGGCATCAAAGCCAGATGAAATACAGAAGATTTGATTTGCATATTGGCTTTCAGAAGAGCAGATTTTGATGTACTCAGACATAAAGTAGATTATATCCAATGGCTTGAAATTCTTCAGGAGAAAAGCACCTGGGAAGGAGTGGAAAACTGGCAAAGTGACTTATATTTAATATTATACATCTCTCAAAGGAGAACAAGGCACTAGTTGATCACCTTTATGCCACTGATGCATAGAGAAAAATGCAACTCAGGATTGACAAGGAAAGTACAAAAACACATAGCTAATTTAAATTCGCATTTCTAGGACTAGATAAACTCCATCCTAAATTACTGAAGGAATTGGGAAAAATGATTACAGAGTCACGAAGTGTAATTTTTGAGAGCTTCTGGAAGATTGGTAGATCCCAGAAGACTGGAGAAGAACGATTGTCCCAATCCTCAAAGAAAAAGCAAAGGAAATTAAGGATCTGTCTGACACTTTAACATCAATTTTGGGCAAGATTCTTGGGCAGATAACTAAACTGCATGAACACTTTGGTAGAAATGCAACAATTTAAAGCCAGCATTTGTTTGCCATAAATAATGCCAGGATATCCTCTTTTTTTCTGACAGAATTGTCTTAATAGATTTTGGAAATGCCTCAGACATAGTGCACCTTAATCTCAGCAAATCATTCAGAAGTGTTTCTCTAATATCCATAATATAATTGCAAAATATAAGTTGTGTGTTACAATGGTTAGATTGAATTATAATTGTTTGAATGATTGTACCCAAATAACTGCACATCAGATTGGAATGCCACAGAGTTCTGTCTCAATATTTTTATTTGAATGATTTGCATGGAGAGGATTGAGGGAATGAAATAAATAATCAGAAAATGAAAGACACAGGCATAAGATGTGAGGAGCTGGCTTGGTTGTATATATGTGGAAATATTGGTGATCGCAAGTATGATCCAACAGAGTGAAGGACCTGCTAAAAAGAGATGTTAACAGGAGCATACATCAGGAAATAATTTTATTTGGGTTCACATCTAGATGCTGCAGTCTAAAAAGTGCATTGACAATTGTAGCTATTTTGCAAAAGGATGCCAGAATGGTGAGGGATCCAGAAGAAGAGCAGTTAAATGAAGAGCAGTTAAAAAGGGACAGTATATAATTTGCCTGGCAGAAGACAAGACTATTACTGAACTAGATAAAATTTGCAGTTCAAGTCTGCAATCAAATTCATTTATTCTTATTACGGTACATGCTGTTTTTCAATAACCGGGATATCTAGCCATTAGCTATGATGCTTAGGATTGTTGGAAATTTCAGTGTAGTAATATTTGGAAAGCCAGATTTCCTGTTCTACTCTGACTTTCCTTGATTTCTTCTAAAGGCTAGGTCATATTGCCCGACGAATGCAAAACGTATGTAAAAGGACACAGTGGATGGCCAAAAATCCAGGGGTGGCTCCATCCGTTCTTATCCGCTCTCAAAAGGGGCAAAAATTTGCATAAACAGACTTTGCCCATAAACAGAATGGAAAAGAACGGCGGGGGATATGTATCGCGGATATAAAACAGATGCTCAACGGAAGCCTAGCGGATGAAAGGGATGAAGCAGATGGCACGTCCGCAGGGCTTCTGGGGAGCATAGCAAAGCAGACGCGTAGCAGAAATGCGGATGCTAGCGGATGAAGCGGATGCAAAGCGGATGCGTAGCGGATGCAGAGCGATGCATAGCAGATGACGTGGATGCATAGCGGATGCATAGTAGATGCAGAGTGGATGCAGAGCGGATGCGTAGCGTTAATGCGCATGCGGGAGGATGCATTGCGTCAAGCCCCACGATATAAAAGGAGGGCAGCTCGCACGAGGCCAGCATTCAGGAGAAAGACCTGCCGCCAGACACATCTTCATCAGAAGACCATGGGAAGAGAAGGAAAGCCTGTGCCATCTTCTGCCAGCCCCCCCCCCAACCAGTCCAACCCCAGCCCCCCGCCCGCAACCCCCCCCCCCCCCCCGGGAGGCGGAGGCCATGGCAAAATAAGACTCCACCATCCACCCCCGTCTACTCTCTGCTGCTGGCTCTGCTTCTGCGCTGTCTGCTCAGTCCGTAAAACGCTACTAGCATATCTTCCACAACATACAGCGTTCCATTACATCACTGTCTAGTAATAACCTAGCTTCCTGACATTTCTAAGAGTGCCAGACTCTTATGCCCTTCTCTAGAATATCTCAAGGGCTTCTTCTTCTTCCTTTTTTTTTCTCCTATTAACGCTTCCCCTCTCCAATAACTCATCATCTCCACTCTCCTTGTCCCATGCTCGGTGTAGCTCTGCACTGTGTAATACTCTCTGCTGTCTCTACTTCTCCCTCATCTGCTTCCCTCGGTTTGCCATAATGCTCCTTTCTCAGCTCTATCTACACCTTCCATCTGATGCTGCTAGCCTTCGCACTCTTTCCTCTGCTCGGTCTGCTCTGCGTTGGTCGCACCAGCCGCTCCAAACCAAGCCAATAAGCCCCTGATAAACAGGCGCCTGGCTGTCCGCTAGCCGATGAAAACAGAGCCAAACGAAGAAAAAAACAACTACCCATCGCAGAAAGATGAGAGGTGCTAATTCTGAGGCCAAACGAGTAACTATAGTTGAAAAGCCACAGTCTTCGTATAGAACACCAAACAGACAGACTTTGAATATCAAGCACAGATCATGCTTTACCACTTGCTCGAAGGTCCTCCTCTAAGCATATCCACACTCCCGCGCAATCTGCTACGCTGGAAAAGAATTCTAGTCCCATCCACTATGTGTCAAGGCTCACCAACTGTGTAAGCCATCGCAAACTTCCTGATATCACGCCACCTAGAAGCAGCCCGTCTGTCTACCATCACTCCTCACAGCCCAACAGACAGCCATCCTCTTCTGCCATCAACATACCGTTCCAAGGCAGTTCTCCACCAGGAGCCCCGCACGACAAGACCCCCCCCCGCAGATCTCGCACCGAGACGTGGAGGATTCTCTCACACACATAGCAAGAAGGAAAGAAGCGACGCGCCAGCACCAACCAACACCCACCCCCAGCTACACCTCCACAGAAAGCACAGAGGACGCAGACCAGATGTCCTGCGCAGCGCACGACACATAAACCGGGCATGACTCTTCCTGGATCAGCTGGTACAACGTATCATGCCATGCCGCAGATCTCCTGCAATCAAGCGCCCTCAGATTGCCATCTCAACTCAGCTTCTACTACGTACCCCAACCCTCTCATGGACATTCCCCGAGGCCCATACCAGTCATGAAGAAGATCACGGCCACTGCTGCAACCACCCTCAGCCCAGCTGAACCTGCTCCCACCCACTCCAGTTCTGTTCTCCACCCCATTGGCGATGTCACAGCCCTCCAAGCTTTCAAACAACCCCTCTTCCTACCAAGGCTAACAGCAACCAGATTCCAAGCAGAGCACAGGCAGCCCTTCCATCCAGGCACATTACTCACATCCCACAGGGCCACCATGGCCACCGATACGGCCGATTAGCACGAAGCACAGAGCCACTGATTGCGCACCGATGTCACAAGACACAGAATGGCCACCTACCCACCAGATGTTTCCTCGCATCACAGAGCCTCACCTACCCAGCTGCACCACCAGAATCCCCACTACACTTCCTTTCCTCCACCCCACAAGGCCAAGGCCCGCCTCAGAAATCTTTTCATCGTCCTTGCTCTGACATCCCATGTCTAGATAAGGGCTCTTCAAACCTCACTGGCTGAGGCCAGCTTTGAAGCTTCCTGCACAAACCAATCTCCTGTTTCCTCTCGCCAGGCAATCCCAGATGAACCTCAACAACACTCCAGGCCACTGCCACCTCCACAGTCCCTAGCCCCTTTCACACCTGACACCATGGACATGCCTCATGACGTCGAGAACATTGCCAGAGTACTGATTTTACCTGTACTTATCATTCTTGGACACTTTTCTGGTCCTTTTGCTTTCTAGAATAAAGTCCTACACTATTACTAACTGTTATTTAATAAAGGTTATCTTTGGCTCACACCACTTTCATTTATTTTAATACAAGTGTTTTGTGAAACTTTTAGAAAATGGTTTAGCCTTTGCATGCTTGTGGCAGGCAGGGATACCTTGGATGGGCAATATACTGTGATGGGTAATAGCTGGATGGCTGATATGTAATATGCTGCCTACGTGATGTAACTAGCTATTAGCTTGGATGGTAATAGCTTCTGGTGTAAACTAGATAAGCCTCGCAGTCAATGCATAGTACTGTATGTCCACCCTCCCAGTGCCACACTATGGGCCCTTTATTATATAACAATCATTGGATCCACAGACATTTCAACATATAAACAAAACTGTTTATTATGACCTATTCATTGTAGGCGCTCAACATACATGGCACAATCTCATAATGTATAACAACTAAAAGCATCACATTAAGCATCTACCATCCTCTTGCCATCCCTCTGGTGCCAGCTGGATTGCACCAGTTTTCAGGATGCGTTGGCCTGCTTCTTCCCTTCATTGTAAGCTTGTTGGCCTGGTATATCCACATGCATCAGTTTCGCCCTTGCCTGCCATTCACCACCTCCATGTCCCCTTCCATTGTTTCGACCATGTCCACAAGCTGTTCTGCAACACTGGTAGTGCGTCCGCAATGACAATTGCAGATGCACAACTTCCATCGATGTTCCTCATCGTCTATGGTGTGATGCGCATTGGTGAAATACCTGGAACCTTGTCTGCCATGATTGCCAAAGGCATTCTCCAACACCCCCTTGCCCTGGACACCTTGTGTGAAGATATCCTCTCTTCACGGTAGGGTATCTTGGAAATGCTAGTCGCTCATGATTAGGTTCTGAAGAAGGTTCATCACCCTATAATGTAGGGCACATCTTTGTCGATGTCGTGTAGGTCTCGATCATGAACCCAATGATCGAGTTTGCTTCTCCAGCCCCTCCTTATACCTGCGTATACCTGTCATCCTGAATGACCCGTGTCTGAAGTCATCGAGTAACATTGAACTGCAGCATCTGACCAATGGCGAAGATAGATATACTGAAGAACCCTTGGTTCATTCGAAAAAGTGGACTGACTTGACTGGACTGTTGCAGCGTTCTTTCCCATCTATGCCCAATCGTGTTCGGGGGAATTCCACTTCTGGATACCACTGTTCTTCAACTTTTCTCCAGCCTTCTTCAGTGGTGGCACTGGAAGTCCTCCACGTTTTCGATGATGCCTGCACCACACTTTTCTATTTGGACCAAGCAATTTGCTGATGTTTTGTGTGCACCCTCCAGATGCAGTACTAGCATTTTTCTGTATGTTTGTTCCAAGGGCCCAGGGTGTGGGGCAGAGAGTTTCAGGTGCCACCTTCAGCCCAGTCCCAGGCTGGGACAGAAGTGTGCTCTGCTTGGTCACAACCTGTCTCAAGCGCTCCACACATGCTTTGTTCAAACACGGTCGGCATCCTCATGAAAGTCTGGAATGCATGATTCTTGCATTCCTCAGCTCCACCATCAGGCTTGTCATATCAGTCCAACACTCCGCGCTTCTCCCATCCATCGTCGGACCAGACAGTTCTTGCCGCGCTCTCCTTTTTTTCCCTTGAGAAAATGAAAGAGCTGAACAGTTTTTGGTTCTGCGTTTAATGATGTTCTACCAAAAAGATTCATGATCCCATAGTAGATCAATGATGGATTTAAAGGCAATGATGAACTGAAGAGTCTGTCAACGCCAGGGCTGCTGATGAAAGAGATTCCGTATTCCTCCCCTTTTTAATGAAATATCAATTTTCCCCGGCTAAGTGGATGCCTTCCCAACTCTAGGCATAATCTTGCATACATACCTAAATATCCAGATACATCCCATACCATGGTTATTTCCATTTTAATCTTTATATGCCACTGCATCCGGCTTTCATCCTTTCTACGTCCTTGCTAATTAAATGCTGTTGTCTTTTCCTTCCTCCCTAGTTTCCGTTTTCCGCTATTAGGCTAATTTATTCACGGACGAAAGCATCTCAACGCGCGCTGCCATTGCCTAGCATATTATAGCCATGCGGAGTAACATTGACAAACATATATAACAGTTCCCTGTATGTGTACTGATATAAATGACCTTTTGATACTTCATCTGCTCAAAAAGTTGGTGCAGGCTCAAAAAACTTGTGGTTGGACATTAAATCACAGTAGACGAGCTATGTATAAATATGAAAAATGTATCAATAGCACACAACTGTGGATGCCATCCGTTTCTCTCAACGATGCAAGTGTACACAACGGATGCATCGCGTTTTCCAACGGATGGCAAGCTTTTTTGTCCATTTTACATCCTCTTTGCATCCGTTTATGCAGTGTGACATGGGCTTAACATCCTGTTGTAATTGTCTGTCTCTGAAAAGAGAAGGCAGGTTCGAAAGAAAGCCACACTTAATCCAATGAAGTCCATTCTTGGGTGTATAGGACTGCAGGCCATCAGTAAATCCAGGCATTTAAAGGAGGATTAAACACAAATGTCAAGCCATCGCATGTTCTAAGCAAGGGAAGGGATCTTCTAGATATTTTTATTCAAATTTATATTAGTTGTCAATATGGTTAGTGAAGTAAGGTAATGGGAGTGGCAACAAGAAAGTTCATGTATTATCTATACACAATATAGAGGAAGCAACATGCCTCTGTAAGTATCTTTAAAATGATGAACTGGCAAATTTATATTAGGAATTAGGCAACCACAGGTATTTGGTCCCCTTATTCTGAAAAACACGACAGGATTTATTGAAGGAATAGGCTTCTGAGACCTAATTTGATAATGGCTGACCAGCTATTTTTAATCTATGTTTTTCAAAGTTAACTTTACTGATGGGATATATTGAAATGCTTTTGTGCTTTATATTTTTACCATGGAAACATCCTAGAGCCATTTAAGTAGACATTTAAAAACTTAAATATTAAAATGAAAAAATATAAACAATATATGGTATTGTATCAAAGTTCTATAGGATCAAATTATCAGCCTACATTCACTAAGAGGTTCTATGTCTGTCAGGAAATTTTTTTTTAATTTCATTTCTTAGCTGGGAAAAATTTCAGCGATTTTTAGTCTAGTATTTTATTGTTAGAAATGTAGTGCTCTGATATACACATTTTAAAAATATGTACAATGTGCATTTTAGAATGAGATCTATTTATTTTCCTCCTCGAATGAAACTAACATTCTATGAACTGCTATGTAGTACAGGTAATCCTTGACTTCCCTGCACCATGCTTAACAATGGAAAGGCTGATGCCAATTGTGGGAATAAATGAAGGATTACCTATAATTCTGAATTATGTGGAACATATACTTTAATTCTCTGTATGGTGAATTCACAGAGATTGCAGTGCCTCCAATCTCCTCCTGACAATAATACAACTAACAACATCACCATGTTTTTGGGAGAAAGCCCTCTACTGTGGTCCTTGTTCAGCGTCAAGAGATTCCAGAAAGCACATTAGATGTGACCGCTGCAAAGGCAGGGTTGTTGATTATCACCAGATCCTATAAGGTGCACAGACACTCTATAAACTATATACATTACTTTTATTAAGGTCAGACTAATCCATATTATGAAGTGTTGTGAATTGTTTTCTTCTGTTTATATATTCTTGCATTTCTCTGCTATAGTTAATCAAAGAAGAGTTGCAAAGAATTTGTGTTAGACTGATTCTTGTGGAAGGTGTCCTTAAAACAGGAAGAGAAGGGTTTTCACTAAAGGTCTGAACCTGAATTTATATCCTCTTGAATATTAGTGTCTGACCTCATTCCAGAATCGTAAGATACAAACATACTTTTCAAAACAGCAAGACATGAGCTGGGATGGTTCAGTAGTCAAGAATAACAAAGGCAAGGCAAAAAGAAAGAGAATTCTTTAAGCAGTTAAAATCTGGGGCAAGAATGCACTTGTATGAAATACTGCATGGAAAAAGTCAATTCAGAGATGGGACAAAAAAACAGCAAAATGAAAATAGTGTCCTAATACTTAAAACCAAATACAGTAACAAGCTCTGAACTTAAACGAGACAATAAAACAATAGGCCTCCAGCGGCTAATCAACAACCCTGGAAAGGTCTTCAAATGTACAGTCTGAAACTATTCTCTGGAGTTATAAGTGAAGTTAGTAAAAAATAGAACCGGCTACTGGTACAGAAGAGACAACAAAGTCTAACATGATGTATACTTATTAATCATTTAGTTCATTAGCATGGGGAGCACATCTGTTCTTCCTCAGGAAAGAATGCTTTGTGCTAATACTAGATCAATCCCTTCCTGTCCCTGTCTGCTTGCTGCATGTGTGATGCACTCTTTTGTGTGTACTTAATCTGTCATCAATTTAATCTATGTGTGGGGTGAATCCATTATACATTGTGAAAGAAATCAAAGCCTGGAGTGCAAGCAGGACAAACTCATTGCATGCAACTTCTTTTTAGGGACATAGAGCAGCATAGGGTTTACCCTTAGGAAAGAGACTACATGTTTTAATTTTATCCAAAATATTTCAACTCTTGCCATTGGTTTCATTTAATAAAATACATGGCCAAGGTACCTACTTCTGTGCCCTGTTTTCCAAGAGAAGGCACTTCTGGGTCTCATTTTAAAGTTGTAACTCCCTCCATTGTGTAATAGAAGATGCTGCTAAATGCATTTCAGTGAGACATTCAAACATTAAGGGATCTGTGGCCATTAACAAAAGGCAAATCAGAAACTGTTGGGGCTGAAATCATAAATGTTTCTGCAATAAAATCCAGATGTTTTAGTGTTGTGTGAATTGTCAGCTTGCCTTGCTAATGGTACATGTCATTTTCAGGAACCTGCAACTGACACTTAAACATAACAATTATCTGGCAATATGGACCTGAAAATTAAGTATTTGGATGCTGTTCACAAACCACCAAAGTACTTTCCCACAAATTACTTTACAGTACAGTCTACAATAGGGCCGATTCATGACTAAGGAGTTTATTCTCACAGGCACTTCAGCATTTCAACTTTTCCTGCATCAATCATTTGCAACTTGATGTTTTCATCTGCCAGTTTAGTCTGCATTCAGTGTTGATTCTGTTGGTACTTCATTACAAGAACTCAAATGTTTTCATTTTCCTGGCATATCTAAATATCATGTACATAATCAGTTTCTTATGGCCATGGATTGATTGGAGTAAGACAATTTCCTAAGACCACCGTGTCTTCTATTAACATGAAAATGTATATAGAATTGATCCATATGAACACATAGAAGATAATATATGCAGCTTAGGGTTGAATTGTGGAATCCTTGCTGGTCTCTGCTTGCAGCTACCTCATTAGGTATCATTATGTTTGGTAAATGTGGAGTTTTATTCCTATATATATAAATAGTGTTGATGTGAGCACAGTTTTCTCCTTGATTAGGATATTACTATCTGCTTGATTGTTTGGTGTTAATTCCTGCTTATCTGTGTGTAGGCTGCTGAAGAGATTCTGGTCTTTTGGTTCCTTTTGTCTCTTTTGAATGGTGTGTAAATGTGGTTTATCTCTACGTATCTAGTTTTGGGTATTGTTTGTAATTCATTGCGGGGATCTACAGATAGTGTAAAAATTATTAATTTATATCATAATTGGAAGAATCAGTATTTCATTTTGATGCTATGTTAGCTATTCACATGACATTATTCATATAAGAACTGCATTGGTTTCCAAAGATTTTGAAACACAATTACTCTTATCAGCTGCATGTTCTATATCAGATTATCAGCATATATGTCTCCTTTGTTTTAAGAGAAGTGATATTGTCTGTTTCCAGTTTTAAGTGACATCTTCTGATACTCACTTGCCATGGTATTGCTTCTGTAATTTCAATACAATTCTGTATTTTAATTTTGTATGTACATTTATTTTGAGACATGTTTTAATGTCATTTTATTTGCTTAATAAAATAATATCTAAATTTGTATGTCATTTTTTTAAACTTCTTCCAGAGTACAAGCCTAAATGAACAATGAAGATTTTGGCATTATGAGGCAACATTTCCTTGTTCATCTTTGGGATAACTTCAAATAAACTAACCAGTAGTGTTGTGTATGGAAATTAGAAGACTCCAAATAACTAAAACTGATTGGCCGAACAGGCCGCTC